>JXSR01S030521.1:0-10089 GCA_000969725.1 Ophiothrix spiculata | reverse complement strand
ATTTTGTGCTACACAGGTGAAAATACATGCAAAGGTTGTAATTTGGTGAATTAATTATTAGCAGATTTACAATATTCATGCATTTTTCCAAACACCTGTTAAGTTTTATTTCAGAAAATTGAACTTAAGTATGAAATATCCATATCTTAGGCCAAAAAAAAAAAGAACTCTGTCTAAGTTTCCTTAGGCCTAAAACCCCAAGTGCTGTTTTGATTGGTTGTTTGTTTGTTTTAGTCAAAAAGGCTATGCGCTACGCCAAAACCTTTTTAATTACGTTTTTAGGTCACTATTTTTCTTTTTCCCCTTTTTTTTCTCTTGATGTAAGAAAAAAAATAAAAAAGCAAAGAATCGCTTGAAAAAAAAAAAAAAAAAAAAAGAAATGTGGTAAAATTCGGGCGCGGGAAAAGTTTAAAGCGTAATGGTTTTTCATTGCGTTTATCACAATTTCATCTTTTACTTGACTTTGACGGACCATAACTTGACTTTTGGATATCAGGTTGAGTTCATCAAGCAGTCATTTTAAACATGGACTTTACAGATATATAAAAAGGTGAAATTTATCACAGGCTGACTTTGGGGCTAGTTTGAGCTGGATGGTCACAAATATGCTCCTGCATCTACATAAGACAACACTTTTTATTTGTGTGTGTGTTTGTTTTGAGATGTTAATATTGTTGCAACTGTGTGAAGCAGTTTATGCTGCATATATAAATGAAACCTAAGTCCAGGCAGCCAAGATTATTCCGTATTGAAGTAGAACAGGAAGTATGATGAGCAGGCATGAGTTGTATTACATCACTTGAAATGTCTATCTGATGGATGGAATAGTGATCTGGACTTGTTGGGCAGGAAAGACATCCATCACACAAGTAACATTGACCTTGGATGACGATTGAAAGATTCAGGTTTTTTTTATGATGAAGATAGAATTCATAGGTCTGTATACCCAAGAATGGGTTGTAAGTTTGAAGCCATTAAATGGATACTTTCCTTCGCATCCGCTTTGTTGACATTTAGATTTTTAGCCCTTGCTTTTTCAAACCAAACAAGTGTAACAAAACTAGTTACTTGAACATCTAGAGCAGAGAAGAGGAAGTCAGCTAACCATGCAGTCTTGTAACACCTGATCCAGTGTCAGGATTAAGTAGAATGGCTGGGAGATTTCCTGCATCATAGAATCAATGGGTCACATTTACAGGATAAACATGAGCCTCAAGCAACGATACAGGGGTTTGTACTGAGTATAGTAGGAAGTGGGAGAAATTGCATGAGTTGCTAGGAGGTTTCCTCACTAAGCCTGCATGAGTTGCTATGGGGTTTCCTCACTAAGCCTGCATGAGTTGTTAGAGGGTTTCCTCACTTAAAGCCTACTGGTTTAGTGTTTACATCACAACATTTGCTATGAGTTCAATTTCAATCTTCTAGGTTCCTGATGCATGTATGTCTACTTACAGAACAGGATGCAAGAGAAATACTCTTAAGGTGTCAGATTGAAGGGAATTGTATTGCTTAAAGGTTTCCTGATCAAGTTTGTTGCATTATTGATCCAATGTCATGATTTTATTCTTTGTTTGATTTTATTCTGTAGAAGGAGCGACACATGACTCCATATGATATTAAAAGTAGGAATTGATCAGAACTGGATTGTAAGCTGCTTGTTGCTAATGTTGTACTTGAGGATAAATTTTCCTACTTAGAAATCGCCCCAAATCAGATGATAACTTAGTTTTTAAAGTAAATGGAAGGGGATGGCAACACACTGTATTCAAGGTTGTTTATTTAGCAAATACGACCATGATCATGGTAGACTGTTACTGTAAATTTGAGTGTTACAGGTACACATACGATTTACCTGTGATCATTCAAATTAGCCTGTTATTTCTTTTAACTTCAAACCATGGAGTCCTTGTCATATGCTGACAACTTAGAAATGAAGTTAACTTTAGAATTTATTACTGTATTTTCAAAGTTATATTATTCGATGTAACAGGTGAGTCTTTATTTTGTTGTAAGTTATCAACAGATTTCAGTGTGCCTGGGGCAGATATACCTTGAAGCAAAGCTGATTATTCAAAAGGCAGACAATTCCAAGTTTGAAATGTATGGCTTAGGTATTTGTTCTTGGAGATTCCATCAAAGAATTTAAAAGTGGGTCAACCTTGAAAGCTTTGAATTTAAGTAGAAATCGCCATATTTCAAGTAAAACGTAAATGGAAATCGATACTTTTCCACTAGGCTTGATGTATTTGTACTGGTTTTTATTAATGACAAGAATATTTATGGAAATGTCCTAAAAGCCTTTCAACTTGTTTTTCCTTTTAAGCTTTGAAATATATTTAAATGCATGACAGGCACGATGATACAGGTATCATGCCAAAACACCTGAAATGGCAATTAGCAATTGTTTGGTTGGTCAAGGATTTTTGAAATTATAGATATATGGAAGGTGTAATGCTTTTCCCAAGAAAAGAGTGGAAGTAAAGATGAAAGTAAAGTTATGGCATCAGCATTAAAGATAAAGATAACAAGAATTTTCCACTTATAGCAATTTGCATCACTTAAAGGGACTAGCCTAGATTCCACTTAGAATGAAAAACTTATGGAAATGCTGTAAATAAAGGTTAAAAATGTAGTGAAATCCAAAAAGTACAAAAGTTTACAGTTTAGAGCATTAATTTGTAGTATATCATTCTGTGATGGTGGTGTGACTATCTGGTATTTTTTAAATCCTAATCCTCAGATGGATTTACCAGATAAAAGATCAAATAGAGATGTTTTAATGTATGTTAAAAGAAGAACAATTTCATTAAAAATGATTTGTTTGCCTATCACAGGTGTAGAAACAATATATTTATAAGATTTTAAACTATATAGAAACACTATAGAAACACTGTTTCACACCATTTATTTTCTTTGGAAGAAACAATCAAACTAGGTAAAAGAATAATTATTGCTAATTTCTCCAATATTCCAGAAAATCATGGACAGCTACTGGTAGGTTATATTAGACATGTTCTATTGATTCATGTAACACAATATGTAGGTAAAAAGAAGTGGGAAGAATCTAGGACAGTCCCTTTAACTATAACAAGAAAGATACAAACTGTAACAATCTCATGCAATGGGGCAGAGCGGATGGAATTTCATCTAGCAGAATAATTTGTCATTTTAATATTAAACGTTTTCTGATAAACATGACAACTACCTCAGCTGGAGAACATTTATTCCCTTGCTCCAAGTAGGTAGCCTGGATTATTTTCATTTTAAATTTGCCTCTTGAAATTTAAGATATGATGCAATATATAGGACCAAACTATATTCAGCCTTCATACATATTCTTTTCTACCAAACAGTTGGTCATGACATCACCAAATTAATCTTATTGAATGAAAAGTGTTGACTGGTTACAAACATTTGACACAATGTTTAATCTGTTTTTAACTCAGTGTAGAAGTTATTTTATTTGGAGTCGCACGTCAGTTTTACATCAATATCAAACGTTTGAAAATGTTGAGGCCAAGTATAGTTTGGCCTTTACTTTTCAGTGATTCCTTTCACCGTGTTCATCCAAGCCAATCCAGCAATCTGACTCCCATTTAGTTAGCATTGTTCTTTGGGGAAGTATTAAGTGCTAGATATAGTTCGTCATTTTTACCAATTGTAAAACCCATACAGGTGAATGCAAATTGACCTCGAGTTCCCAGACGATATTATCGATCGGAATAATCCGCTGAAACTACAATTGGAATGATAAAAAATCAAGACAGTGACCAAAATTCCAAGTGAAAATGTTTCTCATTGGAGAAAAATGAAGTAGTCAGCAAATCTTTTCAACAGAATAAAATCCACAGTACCTGTCCAGGACAGATTTCAGATTATAATGAAAATACCAAGGTAATTATGGTAAACAACGATTACAAAAGAAAGTACATGAATTATCATAATACTACAGATGAGTAATCAATGTGCCGTGATGCGAAAAATATTTCTCAATCATGAACATTTCGGTATATGATAAAACATTTTTCAGTATGGCAAAATTTTTACACCATGAGAAAAAATTAAAATTAAAATTTTCATTCTGAATGAAAATTTAACATAGTGGTGAAAATGTAACACCATGAGAAAAATTCTGAATGAAAATGACTACAAAAATGACGAAGTATATCTAGACCTTTAATTGGTCAAGTCTAAATTTAGAGTGGAGATAACAGACTTGCCGCCATTTTAATTCTGGCGCACATAAAATTGGAGGTTTTCTGGTTTTGTTTTTCTTTCATTCTTGCCGTAGTGGGCAAAAATTGAAAAACGCCCACAGACGATTCGTGTTCAAGTTTGCGTATTAATTGTGTGAAATGATAATTGTGTGGTTTGTCTCTACGCTTAACAGAATCTCGTCGCTCAGAGTTGATTTTGGCAGGAACTGAGTACCCCCAATATGAGCTCCATGACAGATGACGCCAATTCATGGGGCGGTATACAAAGTCTGTAATCTCTGTGGTCTAAATATATGGTCATACCTTAACATGTAATTACCTTTAGTATTGTAAAGAACAGAGTGCCACCCGAGTACCCCCAATATGTGGTCCATGACTGACGACGCCAATTTATGGGCCAGTATACAAAGTCAGTAATCTCTGTGGATTAAATTTAAATCTATGGTCGTACCTTAACATGTAATTACCTCTAGTATTGTAAAGAATATGATGTTCTGCCTTAAGATTGCTCTTATTGTGGTCAAATAATTCTGGATTATTGTCAAATCCTTTTGTGTTTAACTCTGATTGGAGTATCGTAAAGTATCTGAACAGGAAGAAGCAAAAAAATGAATTCCCAGAAATACTTCACTCCCTTTAATTTGCAGTTCGATATCCATGGATGGCTAAAATGCCCTTTGAATTATAGGCATTGATAGTAAGAAAACAGCTTGAGGCTTGGACTTTCATTGTTTGAATAGGCTTTTAACAAAGCCAGTGATGGGGGTTTGTGACCCATCTGAGATCCAAGAGCTATTGTAAATTTTATCTTAAATGTGAAATGCATCTCAATATATCATATATTGCTCTTGAAATGAGCTAATTGGCCATATAAATTCTATATACTGATAGCAAAATGACACTTGGTACTTTAAAACGCTACTTTTATAGTCTAAGAGTTTTGTGTCTGAAGTTATAATTTGTCTTTACTGTCAATTTAATTTGATGTTAAATGACACAGATTCTATAGATTGGAGACTAATCTAAGACTTTATTGCTCTCAAATATAACTTTTATCTCCGGTTTATATCTTTCTGTCACACATAAATGAAGTATTTTCCTCCAGGGGATGATGATTTTTATTTTGATAGGGTAATAGACACATGTGATTAATAACTGCTTCTTGCTTGGTACAGACAAAATAGCACAAAACAAACCCATGTTGACTCTTCACAAGTTACAATTATTAGTACATTATTTTATCAACCACTATTACACAAAAGTAGACAATGTTGCTTGAGTTTTTCTGGTAATACCACAACATTAAAAAAACAGACTTTTGCAAAGACTTGATGTGTATGAAAAGCAATAGAATAAGTAAGTGATAATTTCAATCTGGTTGATGGTCTATGTCCATAGTCATTTCTGCCTAATTTTTTTGTGGCACATGCAATGCCTTATGCAGGCTGCGTAGAAATGAATGCATGGACACTGTTATTTACATGGTCAGTAAAGAATTCCAGGGGGTGTAACTGATATTTGTGCCTGGGCAAGTTTTGCACGTTCCAAAGGTGAGACCAAAAATTGGCAAAAAAAATGTAATGATACCCAATTTGAGACCATAAATGTACCATATCTGTTTAAATGGATACCTATCCGGGACCATACCTGTTCAAATGAATACAGTCAAGCTTTTACGCAGTCTGTGTGTACGCTCAATTAAGAATTTAAGTCAACTGACCAAGCTGCCACATGAAGATCATTATGACTGGTCAATTTTCCCCAGCGACAAGGACTTGTGGTCTGCGAATGAGCTTTAAGAAAACCAAAAGGATGATCGCGGTAACAACCAAACACATCCAACAGCGTGAAATGCAGTGGGTTGTGTACAACGCATAGTACTACTTGACAACAGGCATTGATGAGTAGAAACCCCGCAAAATGGGCGCTTATTTTGAAGATCAACTATAATTGAATTCTTTAATATAGACAGTGCTAACAATGTTTCCATTCTTTTTTTTTCATGTGCACCCACATTGTCATCTCTGAATATGCTGATATATCAGGTAAGAAAGTTTGCTTTCTACACATATATTCTCTTCATTTTCTTCTTTTTTGTCAGCAAATTGTTGTGTTGTCCTTATGGGATAAAATGTGAAAGTTGGATTTGTTAGTCACAATTTGTAAGAGAAAAATTAGGACACTTTGGTACAATTGTCTTGAAAGAAAGATTGGTGAAATAAGAAATTAACTACTTATAGTTCCTTACAAAATTCCTTCCAGTGTTCTGTCTTTTTCACCATGGAGGTGTCTTTTAGATTTAATGCATTTGCACTATTGAGATAAGCCTGGCTTTCCTCCCAATGTGATAAATAAACCTAAACCAACATTTGCCAGATTTTTCTATCCAAAAAGGGCAACACTGCACTGTTGGGCCTTATTTGCCCATATATTATTGAAACTCATTTGTAGTTAATTTATCAATTCTCGACTCAAAAACTCGAACAAACATATGCCCTATTACCTTTTGTGTACATGCTTAGTTTGTAGAAAGAAAACCAGATTTTACTAAAGTGAAGATAACTTGACATTGCATTTTTAAGATTTAAAAAGCACATTAAAGAATGTCAATGCCAGATTGTGCCAAAGTGAAAAGCTTATCTCAAAGATTTGAACAAAATTTAGAAACTAGACATTGAAAGTGAATCAAGTTCTTTTTGTAATAGCCTTTAATCGAATACAATTAATGTAAAGCATGTCACATGAAATCAATTACGACAAATTACAACCTTAACATATATTTTCACTTGTAGCGCAAACGAATCTGGCATTTACAGCACACACAGACTGGACAGTCGCATATGTGCTTGTGGAAAAATAATTTATGTCCTTTACCTTGGTATGTTTGTAGTTATTGATGAGCTTGGTCAAGGTAGAACGAATCTATCACATGGAAGTAACAGATATGTAATTTCATATGAAAATATGCTGAGTAAACAAGCGGATCTAATCAATGTCGTTTACAGTCAGCTGGTTGGTCTTCCTTAAGGCAGTAAAGTGAGATGATTTTTTCATGTATTGGATTTACATTTTCTGAAAGCCAATAACACAAGAAATTGCCCAACAAATTCTTGCATCTGTTCAGGAGAAAATAAATGATACTTGATATTCCACAGGCTCATATTATGTAACTTTGTTTTGTAGAGTTGCTGTTCAGTCAGAGTTGCTGTTCAGTCGTTTAACCCTTACCCTCCTATGTACTTCAAAGTACTACAGTAAGAAATCAAGAATTTGCCTAAGTCCGAATACGTCACAGACAGCGGATATAAATGATCAGGGAATTGCTGCCCGGGCAGGCCACGCTTGGTGGATTGGCATAGCTGGACATTGGTTGGGATAGCGGGGTCAGGGGTTCGCATCCCAGGGGGAACGGGAAATTTTTTCATGACGTATTTAAGCGTGCGAGAGTAAGGGTTAATAAATAACATGTTGTTTTTGTCCACAATTGATCGACACTTTAATCACTGGTTTAAGACTAACATTTTGACATCTTAACTTTTGAAATCCAACACAGTGGATTACTTTTCTTTGACCTTTAACCCCCTAAGATTAGGTTGAACATATCATGATTTCAACATTAGTATGCATAGTAAATGCACATTATTTTTTGCAGTGTATTCATTTTTTGTGCTGGAATGCTAATACAGTATTCAGTGCAATGGAATACATAATGAATACAATCATTGATCCTGCAATGCTCTCAATGTCAATGACTAACTTTCCATACACTTGGCCTAGAATATTAGTGTTCCAGAATACTAATACAGCAACGGGATACATAACGAATGCAATCATTTGTCCTTAAATACACTTAGTGACTAGCTTCTCATTACACTGGGCCTAGAATACTAGTGTACTTGAATATTAATACAGTATTTAGTGCAATGGAATATATGACGAATACATACAATGGCGAATGCAATTACTGGTTATCATTTCTCGCAATGACTAGCTTTCAATACACTGGGTCTAGAATACTAGCATGCTAGAATACTACTACAGTATTCAGTGCAATGGAATACATAACGAATACAATCATTGGTCCTTCAATCCCGGGGGGGGGGGGGGGGCTACTCAAATTTGGTTTGGGTACGGACGTGCCTCTGGGAAATTTGGAAGGCCGCCCATCCAAATACCAATTTTTAAGAAAAATTGACCCATCCATATACCAAATCTTCTAAATTTTGAGCCAAATTTAATCAAAAATCTCATTTTTTTCCAAATTTGCTCTATTTTGGCAACATTTTCTATCATTTTGATAAGAAATGTCCAAATTTGCTGCATTTGGCGCAAATTTCCGAAAATTTTGAAAAGAAAACCCATCAAAATACCTCATTTTGCGAAGAAAAAGGACCGATTGGAATACCAAAAAGCCTGATTTTGCTACCCGAATTTGCGGCACGTCCCCATAATCCGTTTTGTACTAAGTAGCCCCCCCGGGCCTTCAATGCTCTCAGTGATTAGCTTCCCAGATATTGGGCCTAGAATGTAAGTGTGTTGAATACTTATTTCATTACAATGGAATACAGATCGAATACAATCATTGGTCCTATCAATGACCAGCTTTCCATACACTGGTCCCCACAATTTTCTGCACCTTTTAATTTTTTTTTATAGTCTCCAGTTAATCTGTGCCATTTACATGTGTGATTGTGTAAGACCTGGTTTTCCACTGAGTGTCTATGAGCTCAGTTTTCTTCCATTTTATTTATAGTTCCTTGACATTTTAGCTTTTACAATGAATATTTAAAATGAAGAAAATTTGAAGTGATATAAGTGTGGGTGGATTTACTATTTACTCAACAAATGAAAAAAGTGTAAAACTCGCGTTTGGAGGAGAGCACTTGATTAATGTGCCATGAACCACCAAAAAGACCCCACTTTCTTTCACACGCTTTCACCAAAAGACCCCCTATTTTTAACATCTGTCACTCAATGACCCCCCTATTTGAAATTCTAAGTCACAGAATCAACCTTTTATCACTCAAGACCAGACATTTGATGTAATTTTTTAGAACAAATTTTGCTAAATTTGTTGAAATTTTGTGATTTTTTTTCGCCATTTTGATGGAGAAAGACCCAACTTTTTTGTGATTTTTGCTTTATGACCCCCTATTTTTTTTTGCATTTTATCACTGAAAGACCCTCTTTTTTGACCCATTCAATCATTGAAAGACCCCTACTTCTGAGGTGCTTGGTGGCACTCGTACGTCACTTTCATATGTGAGAGCCCCCACCCCCGGGTGAAAAACATGTTGCTTGATTAGTAGTGTGATGACTGACAGCCCAAGATTTATATGATATCGCCAAATATTGACTATTTACTATTTTTGATGATTAACTTCAATCTATTGCCACTCAATGCCCCAGAGAAAGGAGAAAAAGACTATTTTCACTTGGACCGTTGGTCCATGGGGAAAATAGGAGCACAATGTGCTCATGAGATTAAAGTCCACTAGCACATTCTTTGGGAGCGAAGTACCTTGGCCCTAAACAAACACCTCCAATTTTAAGCAATGACCTCAAAAAAGATGGTGCGCAGTTCTTATTGTCTAATTATTAAAGGTGATCAATTACCAACCTATATCTTGTACAGTGTGGATTTGACATATGAGTTAAAAGAAATATTCAATTTCAGGTGTGAAATAACCTGGGTGTTATTGGTATCACAAAATGAGGAATGTAGGTTCCAACAAGTTGAAGTGCCCCCCCCCCCCACTACCGTTTGATGTGATGAGTCTCATATGACAGTCAGTATTGGGATGATATTTCACCTCATTTAAGTAATGCACTAAACCATTAACAGGATGTATAAAATGCGTGATAAAATGAA
>JXSR01S030513.1:0-10008 GCA_000969725.1 Ophiothrix spiculata | reverse complement strand
TGAACTATTATACTGAACTCCGTTCACATCTTTTGAGGATTCACATACACATGTTATTGCCAAGAATTTAACAAGCGCGCCTTACAAGGTTGACAACTAAATGAGATTGAATATCGATTAATTATTGATGACTAGATACGGGAAATACCCAAATAGCATCATAATACCGTAGATGACATTGCTCGCTCTGGACGATTGGTTAACAAAAGACTCATGTCTTGCTTCTTATCCCTTTAGTATTTATCGTCCACTCTGATTGGCAATTTGTATTCATGCTCGTTAAAATGGCGTATAAAGGTATTATTTTGACTCACCATGGACGTTGACATTTTTGGAAAAAACGTGGTTTTCAGTATAACTCGCGCCGAATATTGAATACCGCCTGGTCATATCATACGGCAGTATTCTATATCACGTATAAGCTTTATTTCTCATTTCATCTTACCATGAATACTCATAATAGGCACAGATAAATACACTGCCGCTCTAAAGTATTTCCGTACAACAACTTTGTTCAGCCATATCTTTTAAGATATAGCTGAACAAATTTGTAATATTAATTTAAAAAAGGCCGTTATCCGATTTTCATCATTTCATATTGTATATTTATCGAAGTAACTATTCCAGAACATCGATATATTCATATTGAATAGATAAGTTACCTATACTAGTATGAATCTTTGTAGATTCTAGGTCGTTTTTTGGACGTTTTTAATCACTACTACTTAAAAACAGGGGCGTCATAACCGTACATGGGCTTTGGCTGCACTGCTTTTCAGTAAAAAAAAAATGAAAAAAATAGCTCAATATGATGCGTTTTATTACTGTCCTATCATTATTAATCACAATATACACTGTTAACATAAAGTGCCTGTTAGGGAAAAAATGTCTTGTCTTTTATGAATGGTGTCGAACAAAAGAAACACTTGAGAACAAGCATAAAGCAAGTACGAAACAAGCTCATATCTAGTAATTAATAAGCACAAAACAAGATTGGAGAGCCCAAACAATTATCCTCAAATGAGTCCAGCTGGCAACACTACGTATATTTAAGGAGTGATACAAACCACAAATCAATAATTTCAATCATATTTACCCAGAAGAACTTGTCAATAAATATACCACTTATTAATGAGGATAATTGTTGGTCAGGAAGAACAATGTAGCCCAATAAAATGAAGTTGTGAGTGCTTGTTATACACTTGAATGGCTTGAACTGGCTTGATCTGAGCTTGTTTTGGACTTGTCTCTGACTGATAATTTACTAATAAACACATGTATGGTTGTCTTGAACTTGTTCTCAACTTGTATTTCCCTTTGTTCAAAGGATTTAAAAACAAGACGCTCTTTCCAAAACAAGACACTTTAGGCTAGCAGTGATAGTGCTTTACACATTTGTTCTTAGTAACTAATATTGTCCTTTGGAGCTTAGTTGCTTCTTTATTTTTGATAACCAAGGGGCCATAGGCCGTACCACCTTTACCAAGGGCCGCATCACTTTGATTATATGTCCGACGCCCCTGCTTAAAAACAGTATCAAAACCACCAAATGTTCAAAATTTTGAGCATTTCTTCTCAAATAAGGGTGTTAACATGTTTTAAATCCATCTAGAGCCTGTTTTGAGATCCGAAATGGCTGCCAAAATATCGTTTTGTGCTTAAAAAAGTGCCTTTGAAACAATTTCAAAAACACAAAATGTTCAAAGTAACTGACGGAAAATGGCTTCTTGAGTCACAATAAGAATATGTCTTCCCAAATATGGGTGTGTTCCATATCCAATATTGGGCCTACACTGAGATCCAAAACGGCCGCTGACATACGATGTTAGGCACAAAATTAGATTAAGATGAGTTTGAAAGAGTATCGAAAACACCAAATGTACAAAATAATAGATGGTAATTTGACTTCAATGGTAACGATAGGAATATTACTTCCTATGGACCCCCGCCCTTATGCACTAACGGAAGTGTTGGGTGCCTTATGCAGTTGAGTGTTAAGTGTCTCTAAACCATTTTTTGCACATACAATCGCATTTGGGGGCCATTTTTAATCTCAGTACAGGCTCCATATTGAATTAGAAATTTGCCAACACCTTTTTTCCCTGGGAAGAAATGATCTGATTTTTAGCCTCACGGCCATTTTTCATCAGTTATCAATAACATTTTATATGATTGGTACCGTTTAAAAGCATGTTAGCCCA
This sequence comes from Ophiothrix spiculata, assembly GCA_000969725.1. Classification (NCBI taxonomy): domain Eukaryota; kingdom Metazoa; phylum Echinodermata; class Ophiuroidea; order Amphilepidida; family Ophiotrichidae; genus Ophiothrix; species Ophiothrix spiculata. The sequence goes on along the minus strand of JXSR01S030513.1, from coordinate 7,807 downwards.
TTTTGTTACTAAAATCGTATATTGGCGGCCATGTTGGATCTCAGAACACGCTCTATATTGGATTTAAACATGCTTACATCCTTATTTGAGAAAAAAATGCTACAATTGTTACCATCAAAGCCATTTTTCAACGAATATCTTGAACATTTGGTGGTTTTGATATGATACTGTTTTAAAGTGCCTCTTACCCATTTTTGGGGCATAAAAACATATTTTGGTGGCCATTTTTAATCTAAGAACAGGCGCCATTTTGATTTTGCTACAATTTTACAATACAATTGGGGGCAAATGATCTTTTTGTAACCCAAAATGTTTTTTTCCTGTTGAGTATTTATGATATAAGCCAGCTAAAAGCTGATTTGGTTGATTTGAATGAAAATCGGCTATTTTGGCGGCCATCTTGAATTTAAAAACTGAGGGAGCTAAACTGGCAATACTTAAATAAGCCCAAAATCAAAATCAAAATCAAAATTCAAGCCCTTTAAATACACTTTTTGAACACATATTTTGACTTAATTTCTAGATTCAAGTAGAAAAACAGTGAGAATTGAAATCATTATAAAAACATTTGTTTTCACAAATGAGGAAATTCTGACATACCTTTCACTTGTGAATCATCCTGCCAAAAACATTATGTTGAGCAAATCTCTCTTAGTGGGTTAAAATCCCGAAAATATTACTTTAATGCCCAAATATGGACATCACATTACCATATTTGGGCATAGGAGGACATAATGCCAATATATGGTAACTTTTTTTATTAAACATGCCCAGATGTTGAAATGTGGTATTTATAAAGTATATCATAGCCTAATAAAGAATTGAAAAAAGAAATTCTGTCTGCAAAACGGCCTACATCCATTTTTAACAAAAAATTAATAGCTAATTAATTAAAAACTTTTTGATGAATTATCTAAATTACACCTTAGTTTTAAAAACATAATAGTAAAGAATTGAATACGCTAGAATAAGAACATCCCAACTCCATGTGCTGCCTTCTGTTACGTTATGTAAAATATAAATGCATCTAAATCTCGGAAAATGCTTTCAAATCAATAGAAAGCATTTTCATGTCTTTATCCCAATCATAGTCTCACATTTGACCTTGTAGTTGACTTTGTTAGACATTGTTAGATAATTTTCCTAGCATATAGTCGCAGAGAGGAGCTCATGGAGTTGGGATGTTCTTATTATGACTGTTTAATATAGCAATTATGTACTATAACAATTATCTAGTAATGTCTAAAAAAGTAAACTACACTGTCAAATATGACACTATGATTAGGATATTGACATAGAAATGCTATTTTAGTGATGTGAAAGCATTTTCAAAAATTTGTATGCATTTATATTGTATAAATATGATTAACAGAAGGCAGCACATGGAGTTGGGATGTTCTTATTCTAGCGTATTCAATTACTAAAACTAGGAATTTTGCGACACATTTTGATGTCCGAGCAGTTTTTTGCCTTTTTCTCAAAAAATAACTCAACTCTTTAATTGTACCAATTTACCAAACGATGTCGATATACTTTCTTTGGCCCAAGTAGGGAAGTCTGGACTTGGGTCAGTGTAACTTTCCTATATCCAATTAAATTTGTGGAATCGTAAGGTATGTTGGTCTCATTCGAAAAAAAAATATTACATTTTGTTCAGATCTATGACTGGTTATAGCCATTATATCACAACTGGCAAACCCAGCTCGATCAGTGACAGTGGTATGCTTTTGTTGTAATACTTTTTGGAACACGCTGCTGCTTAAGAAAAGACATCTTGCTTACAAGTAAGTTAATTCCTACTGGAGAATGAATATACCACGGCCCTTCCGTTGGTGCCAAAGGTTATGGACGCTGCAACAAACAATCCAACTCAGGATTCAATACAGATTTGTATGCCAAAAATGTATTTAAAAAAAAAGAAAACCGGGGCATCTAGGAGAACCATGAATCTCATACATGTATCCATCGCATGATTCGTTTTCATTCTTGCGCCTACTTATTGTCAGCATATCTCGATGGATAATATAGCGAAGATTCTGCTCGTTTGTTTCTATATAATATTAGTTATTGGGTGAAGCAGAGGTATGTTATGGGAAATACTCGTGCGCGAAGTGTCATATCCGGGCGAAGCGCAGCTGAGCCTGGATCATGACACTGAGCGCACGAGTATTTCCCATAACATATCGACGCTGAACCAAATAACGAATTATCATACCATTAAGTCAATCTTAATTTTTAAACTATTTATTTATTTGTTTTTTCAACTTTTTAAGCTTTATTTCACAAAAATTAACAAAAACGAACCACTTTTGGTGAACGTTTTACTCTACATAGGACTGCGCATCCCTACAAATTTAAAATGCAACGTTCCGACGCGCTCAGTGACATAATATAAGTGCGTCTGACGCGCTCAGGGTATGATACGAAATATATCACGGCAGCGGCTTTTCCAAATATGGTCATAAATCTCTTAGTGGTATGATAATATTAATAATAAAACCAGCATTTATAATGCACCTTTGCCAGATTCAAAGCGCATACATACAAAAAAAAATACAATAACAAAGAACAATTAAATGCAAAAGAAATTATACAAAGAGATATGATTTGACAGCGGATTTGAAAGCTTGAACACGTTTAGAACGACGAATGTTTAAGGGAAGCAAGTTCCATATGTGCAGCCCCTGAAAGGTTCTGTCTCAATACGTCTATTTGTCCAAGGGATCATTAGATCAAAACCGTGACAGGAACGGGTGGTGATGGAAGTCGGATTTGGACACTAGTCACCAACTGGTCAAAAAAATTGTTTCACACCAGCAATTGTGTCAAAATCCGTCTGTTTTGTTTTAAAAGAACATATCATTTAATGTTTAGTCCAGAGACCTACAAAAGTATACATTTTTGGAAAGCTTATAGATCAGGGATTTATATGGTTCTATTTTCAAACCAAATTATAAAGGGTGTGTTAGAATATATAGGGTGGAACATTAAAAAGTCAAAAATTATAATTACCCATTGTATAGTAATTAGCATATTGCATGAAGACCGTGATAATATACAACAACAACGAACTTGGTTCTAATACACCATTATTGGTGTTGCATTAATAATGCAAATACGAGTCACCATCTGTCTAGGTTAAATAGGTACAGGGTGATCAAAATTAAAGCCAAATTTAGTGATTTAAGCATACTTTTTATATTTTTGTTGGATATTGTGAGTTTTGTGAACTGATTTAACTTGACTCTAGTTAGACTTGCGAAAGACTTTCGGTGAAGCTGTTTGCCACAAACAGGGCATTTAAATAATCCCTTTGCTGCCATATTTACCCACCTTCTGTCTTTTTTGCACAGCACATGCTACGGGATGATTTTTAAACAGCCTGCATGCAAACAGAATAGAGCTAATCAAAACCTGTGGGTATACACATATTCAATTCATGACACCCAAATCAAAATCAATGCTCATTTATTGATCTATCTTGAATCATGAAACTGAAACACTGCCTTGAATAGATAAATGCACCCAGCTGTATAAAAAAGCTTTCTTTTGATTTGTGAAAGGACATAGAAGTGCATTCAGCTGTGCATAATGACCTTCATACCATCCCATTCAAATAGCAAAACAACTGTACTCAAAAAATGATATTTGTGCAAAATGTTTTATTTGTCATGTATAGCTATGTATAGTACTATGTACATAAATTCTCTACAAATACCAAGCTAAAAACTACTGTAATTACTCAAAATAACCTTGATAATCAGTGCAGTAATTAAAGTTTGCACTTTACAGCACACAATATCAAAATTTGACAGCTCTACCATTTATAGATCTCACATAACAAGCCTTCAAATCTTCGTACTTTTCCGCAATTTTGTGTATAAAGCTATGGGCGCCACCCCCACCGACGCACCCCCACCGGCTCCACCCTTGACCCACTCGACATTTTGGTCAATTACTTCACTATTGCTAAACCCGTGGCTTTAATTCTTTTTTATTTAGTACCTGGATAAATTATCTTTAATATGATACCAAAAGTGTTATGGTTCGGTGACAACTTCTATCAAAAATAAAGACATTTGTCATGATTTTAATGATTTCTTGAAACGGCTCCACCTTATTTGATATACCTATTCGTGACTTAGGTCCATTTGCACTCTTCACCACCAGACAATCAAAGATGTATTTGGGAGAGAACCAATTGTCTTTAAAACATTTAAAAGTGTGTTGAACTTAATTTGTTCTTCTATGTGAAACCAATGAAGTTCCTTAAGCAGGGGTGTAATATGGGTCGATTTGCGAGCCTTGAAGACTAAACGAGCACACATCTGTAATTTGTGGAGGCGACGAAGGTCATTGTGTGTTAAGCCATTGAACAGTATATTACAGTTGTCCAGACGAGAAAATATGATCGAGCGAATTAAGTTGGCACAGGTATCTTTATCGAGGTAACAGCGAATCCTGTTGACGTTGCGGATCTGACAATTGATTGATTTACATAGGTTGGTAACATGTTCAGACATAGTGAGTTGAGGATCAAGAACCACACCAAGATTGCCAAATGATTTTGAAGGCAAAATGATGGCATCATCAACATGTAAATTCAGATCTTGCACACTATGTTGATGATAATTGGATGAAATAATAATAAAAAAAGCTGGTTGAGCTTCAATTTGTTTACAACCATCTAGCAGTTAATGTCTCTGATGCAACTAGAGAGTTTAAACATGGCACAGGCAACATCCCAAGGCTTGTTTGGATTCACCACTTCATACATATGGCACAAATGTTAGATAATTGCACGGTCTTTAGCCCCATCTATTGCCCAGTTCAGAATAAGTTATGACCTTTTAATTACTAAGGTCAGTTATACATCGAGATATCATAGAAGGAGAGAGAATTTGACCAATTTTTTGTCCAATGTCCGTTATAAGTGATTATTTCTAATCGTATGTAGTGTATGCCCTATTGAAAACAAATTGTATCTAAATGAAGATTCGCACTCCCAACACAATGGAAATAATAGCAGGATGACATGATACTTAGTGTGCGGAAAGGTATCCTTGACAAGACTGGCGATTGCCCTTTATCGGTGAGGGATCGATCATTTTAAATTAGCGCCAGATTTAAAAGTGAAAACAATTCAGAGTATTGACTGCATAAAAATGTATAGTATAGCTCTCTCTTTTAAAGGTATTGGCCAACGACAAAATCATTTTACTTCCTGTCCCGTTTTTCTATGCAAGGTTTCTGTTTGATTTCTGAATAGTGACAGTTACACATGCATCAGTGAGTCTTTTCAAGTCCAGCATAACTTCAGACTGAAATGATCATTACGCTGCCGCAGTCGGTGGCAGGGTTTTGTATTTGTCCGGTTTCTTCTTTCTTCTTCTTCTTCTTCTTTTTCTTTTTCTTTTTCTTTTTCTTGTTCTTGTTCTTCTTCTTGCAACACTTCAACAGCTTATATCTCTGAAGCACAATGACCGATTTGCACAATTATTTTGTTCTGAGCTGACCGATTTTCCTAAAAAATCGGACAGGGATATCGGACAGAAAACAAAATGTCAGATTTTGAACATAATAATGATAAAATTGGATGGATTTTTACGCATGATACTCAAAGATATTGGTCTCGCTATGAATTTAGGGGTCAAAGGTCAAAAGAAAGGTGAATGGAAAGGTTAAGATGTCAAATTGTTCGTCTTGGACCAGCGATCAAAAGTGTCAATGGTGACCCCGTCGTCAGACATTTTGTTGGGGGTCAAAGGTCAAAAGAAAGGTCAAATTGTCAACTTTATGCGATTTCAAAGGTTAGGGTTTCAAAATGTTTGTCTTTGACAAGCGATCAAAAGTGTTAATGGTGACCCCATCGGTCGACATTTACTTAGGTGTCAAAGGTCATGACTCATGATAAAGTTCAATTGTTCAACTTTGTCCAGTTTTAAAGGTTATGGTGTCAAATTATTCGTCTTGAACCAACGATCAAAAGTGCCTATGGTGACTCCATCAGCTGACCTTTTCTTAGGTGTCAAAGGTCACAATAAAGGTTACATTTTTATCATGTCCAATTTTAAAGTGTAAGGTGTCTTGCACAAAAGATGAAAGTGTCTATAGGCTGAAATCACCTCAAAGGGGAAAAAACAGCGGCAGGGTCCGTGTCATTGCAGTGACACAGTCATGTCTAGTTTAGATCTGTATCTTGAATGTGATCATTGCGTGTACTATTCACAATGTGAATTTGAAAATTGAGCTCTTTGGATTGGAACATCAATATTTAGGGAAGTTCTCAACCAAATTCCATGTTTGACCCCTCAAATTAATCAGAAAACTATACTTAATGGAGACATCTTGGTTACATATATCAATTTTAATATTTAAAATGGATTATAAAGGTCACAAGCTACCACTATCAAACACATTTCTTCAACAAGCCAGAGGTATCAGGTGGTACATATTGGCAAATCAGGAATAAGTATTGGTAGCTATCTTCCACGAGCAGAATGTAAACTATGTGTGTACAATCCAATTATCGATCGTACGTACTAGATCAGTAGCAGAGATGTGCTGGAGATAGTTTAATAAAAAGAGGGCAGTACATATAAAACAATACAATACATTAGCGTCTAATCCTTGTGATGGATATCATCTGCATAGAGATGGCAACATATTTTGTGCTGACGAAGTATACGACCAATGACATGTGTGTAGTCATCGGCTTTCATGTCCCTAAGTTCTCGCATCCTTAGCAAAGTAAATCATCGGATTTCATCACGGACGCAAAAAACACTGACAGAAATCTATCAAGCTCGTCACTTAAGAGAGTGTAAATACCTTTAACGGTTGTCCCCTTGAATTTACCATATATTCCGTTAATCTTCCAACCGCATAGTTTATCAGTTTTATTAGTATTAACTCAGGTCGGCGGAACTCACAATTCGGATACGTATCTGAATTTGGATACTCCGAATCAAAATTCTGATACCCGTATCCGAATTTGGGTTAAACAGCTGAAACGGGATATCAGCTGATATTAATATTCAGCTTCGCATCATTTGCCATCTAAATCATCAAAAAAGTTTTGGCCAAATTATTTTGCCTTCTGTTTTAAAGAGCTATCAGGACATGTTTCGAAGCTGTCCCGCAGGAATTCGGACACCCCTCCATATCCTAATTCTGATACCATGGATACGGGTATCACAATTTGGATACAAAATGTACGTGGGTATCCAAATCCAGATACGTATCCGAATTGTGAGTTCCGCCAAACTGAACTGAATCTGCATCATCTATAAGCCGAGGCAAATCGTCGTCTGTCAGTTGTGAAAACGCCATTTTGACAACGCGGTTACCTTTGACAGCAGCGCACACAACCTAAAATCTCCGGGCTAAAACCACAATCGTTCCCATACCCAAATATAAAGTTCATTACTCATAAATGTCGGCGCTACGTATGATATGTGTCATCGTGACCGTTATAACTTTAGCTATTGGTTATAACGTAAATAACAACAATTTTCTATAGTAAATATGAAAAAAAAAAACAATTATGACGTCATATGATGAAATAGAGTTAAAAAAAATTACACGCGACGCCTAATCTACCAATCAAATTACAAGGATCTATTTACATGTTATATAATACTGTACTATTTTTATAACTTCTACTATAACTTATGTAATAAAAGTATTGATAATAGTTACATAAGTTTCTCTCTAAGGTGCCTCTTCTCGTATCGCGTAGCATGGTCTATCCGTGAGAAACATTATTACCCTGCCGCCACAGGCGCAGGGTCTTGTCTTCTTCGTG
>JXSR01S030509.1:26240-46091 GCA_000969725.1 Ophiothrix spiculata | reverse complement strand
ATAAAGGCCATTAATAGCTCATTTTAAAGATAAAGATGTAACAAATACAAATTTCTCCATATTAACTTATATTTACTATACCTTGTTGTCTTAAAATTTGTTTATTGATCGTAATGTACCTTTTTTAAGCAGGAAAATATTGCTGATCGATAATATAATTATGGTTGTAGAGATGCTCTACAAATCCCCATATAGAAATAATTGATCCAAGCCATATGTATTGTGCTTTTCAGTGTGAAATATCACTTGTTTATTTGAAAAAAAAAAGCATTTTCAGGATGCATATACATGGTTTTAGCTAAATATTGGAGTTAATTGATTCGATATCAAAATTGTTTAAATCGCTAGCATCTGCCGACACTTACCTAATTAAGGAATTACCATGTTGAAAGAATGTTTTTTGTTTCCTAACAGTTTTTAATCATATTCAGTTGATATAAACTTGCAAATGGTGACTAGTTTGGTAATATAGGGTTCCAAATGGATGAACTATATAACATCGTTCAGTAACTTCTTAATAATTATTTCGCATAAATTACGACATTAATTAAAATGCTTTATACTACTTTTACAGCATAATTTGTGTATTGTTGTGTTGTTAATAAACCCTGAAAATTTCAGCCTGATACAATGTACCATTCAAATTTTATGCTCTTTTTAGTACAGCAGGTCCGAATTAAGAAAAACGCATTTGAAAATTCTAGTTTACATTGCCATCTATGGACTAACCAAACATTAATTTGTCCGTTTTGCCGTAACGAGAGGTATATTTGGTTCGAAACTTACATAAATTAATAGAGGGGGCCATTACCTATAACATATCCAAAAATACTATTTTGGTCAATTCTGACCATGTAACTCATTTGGGCCCCACCTTATGACATGCGACCAAGCATGTTTTCATTGACAGAAGCCGATCCTGGCCTGTAAAACCTGGAGTGCAGCATAAAACACCTTAAAACCAAATGAAGATTCCTGGACAGAGGTCGACACAAACACGACAGAAATTTGTGAAATCCATGATTTAGAACCACAGAATACCTGAAAAAATGTAGACATTCTATTATTCTATAGTACCCATATAAAATTGTATCTTTATGTAGGATGTTTCTCAAAATTGATTATGGATGGTGGAAAATGTGTCAATAGAGGGAAAACAGGAGCCCCTTCCCCCTGGAATTGCGTACACATACCCACAAGCATTTCATGGGATTCATTGCATTTAGTGGGATAGCAAGAAAAAAGGAAATGACGGTTACAAGTGTGGAATGAAAAAGATGCGGGGGACAGCAAATCCAACGAAACATCAATACGGCGAGAAGACAACAAAATAAAAACTGACGCTATTTTATATGACTTCGGCTTCAGGCTAGGATCTCTGCCACTAAGCTTTACCTAATCACTCCATAATTTAACTCCCTGTATAATCAACCGACATCGAAACATGTTACAGAGATGGAAATTGAGATACATACAGTAGATGCACTATATGGCACAATATCCCAATTGACCCAACGGTCATTTATCAAAACAAATCCACCGTCTTTAAAACGATCAGGTATTCTTTCACTATTCAAAAGGAAACAACTTCATACAAACAAGGCATAGAAATCGAGCGAGCTAAACTGACACATGGCACATAAGCTTTGCGCTAGCGTTGTCTACGTGTTTGGGAGCCGCAACTGCATGGTGGACACAAGGACAGTTTGAGGGCATTCACATGCTGAGATTCTATGCCTTATTCATAATTTACATAATGACAAGGTCTTTGTTTTCCCTTTGAGAGAAAAGGGAAACTAACTTTCTTTAAATATTTTAAGGAAGTGGGAATGTTTTTGCATATTATAGAATATTCAGAAAGCATGTAGCCTATTTCCACATAGCACAAAGGTACAATATTTTAAAAATGATTTTTCCTCCTAAATATGAAGTTTGCATTGAACAGGGAAAATCTGAGAAACCAAAGCTATCAATAAAATAGGGCCTAGTCGTTTTGCAACATTTCCTCATAAAATGGAGAACTTGAACTGTACATGGTTTGGTTTACTAAAAGGATTCAGTCAAAAAGGAACAATATTTCTTTCACTATTGCTTACGCTTTCTCATGATTGAATGATTTGTTTTTTCAAACGGTTTTTCGTTCCCAAAATCTCTAAACGTTTATCCGGTCATCTTCCGTTTAAATGTTTAGGCCTAAATGTTTAGCATCAACAGCAATACTAGATAAGCAGTTGCAGCAGTGTGAAGGCTGGTAGAAATGGGTCAACCATAAGTCTTATGTAATCCATTTATAGCAAGTTCACCATGCCCTTTATAATAGGCCAGTCTATAAATACCAGCAAGTTTTCTAGGTCAGGTTGATGGTCACTCAAAGGTCAAGGTATTACAGTTCTGTCAAGTTCACTGCTGGTTGCACAGTTGCAATTTGAAACTAACTGTTGTTGTAAACAAACATACCAACAAATTTTGAAATCACAGTAAGGGGCGCACCATTAGATTTCCAGGCGGAGCAGGAAGTTGGGTAATTTTTTTTTCCGCGCCTCATTCAGGAGCAAATGTTTCCCCCCTGGAAATTAGTTTTTCTGCCTATTCCATGTTCAGGGGGGGCGGGAATTTTTTTCCTTCTGCCTGTGGACAGGGAATTTTATTTTAAACTTCCTGCTCCCCCTGGAAATCTAATGGTGCGCCCCTGTCATAAAACCATGATAAGGCATCTGCCTGTAGCCAGGATTTTTCTTGGGTGTGTTTGGAAGAGGGTGCAAAATTGCAGTCTACCAAAATTGGAGCTAACCCTCTTACCCTTCAGGAAAAAAGACCTTTCTTGGCAATTTCACAGTAAACATTCACCGATATTGCGTTAATATCGGTAATTAAATATCCTTGTAATATACACCTAGAGATCGGAATAGGCCCATTCTGATCTATCAGTCAGACACTTGATAAGCACTCATGTTCCAATCACATTAAGGGGAAGTAGTAGGGCCTACATGTTTTCATGTCAAATTAAAGCCCATATTTTCTGATTATAAATCCAAAGTTCCACCTTATAATACATTACAAGCTAGTTATGGAGATATGGTATAAAACTATAATGTAAAATTAATTGAGAATGCCTCATTTTTAATTTCAATTTTCATGTATATCTTTAAAACAGCCTCATCCCCAGAGTTGCATACTTTCTTTTGCATGCAAAGTGGACAAAAGAAGCAACATAAGGGTTAAACCTTGCAAAATATATTTAAGTAAATCATACACATGTTGAAATAGGAGCCTACACATTGAAAGTTCGAAGATGATCCCTTCTGGATTGCAAAAACATGGCATTATGGTGTCAACTATACTCTTTCTCAGAGTTGTTTTTCCTTTCAGATCGTGCCTTGTACGCCACTCTAAACGCGTGCGCCAACAGCGTGAGCGTAAACAATCAAATTCAACAAATCACGCACTGCAAATACGTGCGTAAGTAAGTGCATCCGTACGCAGAAGTGCTTAACAACAAGCGTTGGCAAGAAAAAACCCGCGAACGGGGGAAAAGGTACTCTGAGATAAACTATATACCAAGTTTCAAGTTCAGTGGCAATGCTAAGCAGAGCTGGTAATGTGAGCTGTATGGGGCTAATATACCTGTCACTAAGGGCAACATGTCTATTCAGATATGTCACAACACTATTGGGTTTATTTTGAAATCAGAAATCCTTATAATCATCTTGTCTTCTAGAGAAAAGCATGGCCGAGTGGTTAGTCTCAGCTCAGGACTCGTAATACAGGTTGCGGGTTCGAACCCTGGTCGGACCATGTCTCCTACGGCAGAAAACTAATTGCTCAGTGATTTAGAAATCAGTTCGCCATTTGTTCCCTGTGTATAAAATGCTCCACATTGAGTAGCCTGCCATTTCATGGGTTGCAAGGCTTTTTTGGTAATGATCCCAGATCAACTAATTTTGAAAGAAAAAATTGCTGTAAACAACAGTTCCTACAAAACATAGACCGTTCTGCATGCGGACCAGTCTGCCCTGGCACACAGCATGACCTGCCAAGTAGACTAGCAACCATGCTGCCAAGAGAAGATATCGTGTGTATCCCATCATGCATTGCTTCAGATGAGTTATTTGTGTAGTAAATTATGTGAGTAGTTAGTGATGAAATGCACATAAATCAAAGTTAATTGTTGCTATCTTGCATTTAGGGCATGTTTCATCACTAACTACTCATGTGACTTCCTGTACAAAATTTCCCATAGGAAGCAATGCATGATGGGATATACACGATATCTTCTCTTCATGCTGACTGGCAATTCTTCTATCTGTAGCCTCTTCCTTCAGAGCTATAATGACAACCACATACCGGGGACCGGTAGTCTCTATGACCCGCCCTAGATTCCAGCAAATTAAAGGCATGGATAGACATGTGTAATGCAAAAACAAAGTCATTTAAAATTATGCAACACATTTCAATTTGCAAAAGGCCGATGTATACTCCACTTCACTGGCTGTTAAGCGAAGAAAGTTGACCAACTTTAAGAGTCTTTGACTAGAGCTAAGAACTTGAACCGAGGACCCTGGAACCCTCTATGTCGGTGCTTCACTATATGGCTCAGACTACCCACTAGCGCGGGTAATGGCTGATCATAATTGATCAAAATTTTCACCAGTAGAATTACACGCCTTGGCTGCACACTTACCAACTGCACTCACGGCTGTTTGATCCTATAGAAATAGTGCTCATTTTTAACCAAATGCACATTATTGGTGGCGCTATTGATATAAATTAAGTTTCGGGATTGGTAGAATCTATGAACCCTAATTTTGACATTTGATTCATGGATACGGTGGAGGAGACCAAAAATAAATTTTATTCATACTCAATTCAAATACTAAATACTTAATTTATGCATTATGCATATATTTAATTTCAAAAAATGAACAGCGCCACCATATAATGATATTGCAAAATATGGACCTAAAATGTGTATTTTTGATCCAAAATGACAATTTTTTAAGAAAATACGAGAAATTAAATTATGCAAACAAATCTGACTGTTCCAACACCTAATTCCAGAAATAATTAAAATACTTTCTGGACATTAATTTCTTATAAGAGTAGTTTTTTTGTCAAAAACCTTAATAAATGAGCGCATCAAACAGCCGTGCACTGCAATCGTTAAGGTGAAATCATTCTCGGCCTCCAAACAAAATTTGTCCTACCAAACATTTAGTCGTGACGTCACCAAATATTTGCCATCGAACTTAAAGTATGAACGGGTAGCAAACATTTGGTCCAATGTATATGGCAATTCAATAGCATGTGCAATCTAACGCGAAATTTTATTTGGTCTCAACTCGGTGTTGACGTTATTTTCTTTGGGGTCACTCGTTATTTTGACGTCACGTCGCGAATTTTTTTTTGGAGGCCGAGTATGTTTTCGGCTTTAGTGAGTGGAAGACTTTGGTAAAGAGGTTGACAAAATGGCGATGTTTACATGCGTAACATCTGCATTACACAATGCATTTAACTAGGCGTTTCAAGAAATTCATGCAATCACCAATGCTTCAAGCATATTATGTGTTTAACGCTCAAAACAAATGCCTTCATGATATGGGCCAATCAAGTACTGAGATTGATTTGATATTTCCGACGTCTTATTTTGGATAAGATGTCGGGGCCTGGCATAGGACCTATCTAGCTTCCTGATTATGATGAGGATGACTTAAGATAGAGTGGAACAAAAAATATGTACGGTATATAATGGATGCTCTTTATAGGTATAATATGTCGTATTTGTTTCCATTTTCAACTGTTGCAACTCTAACTGTTTTTAAGCCAAATCTTACACACTACTGCTCTAAGAAACGGCCACAGAACCAGTCCTATCACATGACATGATTTGTTTCACAATTCAACATATCTCTTTCATCATATGACATAAAATTAACGTTAAACAGCTTTTAATTCAATAAATCTAGCGAATTCAAACAATCAAAATGTTGATATATTTGCATGCAATTATATTTGTATATATAATAGCCTATTGTATACAAATGATCACATTGGCACATTTTATAATAACAGGTGGCAACTGGCATAAAAGCATCTCATAAAATCGCTGCTGGTGCATTGCACTTCATCATTGTTTTGACAACAAAAGATTGCGTTGTTTGAAATAAATCGCTGCAGGTTACTGCAATATGGGGAGGGTGAGGGTTGTGTTATGAAAAGACATCTATTTTGTATTTCAAGTTTGAGTTTTTAAAAAAATAAATTAAAAATCGACCTGCCAAATACCAATATTTTGGAAACCATATAACACATTACAGTCCAACAAAATCCAACCAGCAAAAATCAAGAAATTTCCTGAAGTCCAAATACATCATAGACGGGGGATACAGATGGGCACGAAAGTGCTGCCATGGCAGGCCACCACTGGTCAATTTGCAGGCAACCTGATTTGAACATCTCAGGGGGTAAGGGTGGTTTCGTGTCTGAGCCCATAGCCTATTAGGACAGGCCATACTTGGTGGCTTGCCATAGCTGGACATTGGATCGGGATACAAGAGGTCCGGAGTTCGAATCCCAGGAGAAAAGGAAAATTTTTGTATGAGGTATTCGGACTTAGATAATTTTTTAAGCGTTTGGGAGTTAGGGCTAATTGAGACCTAGTATATGGTTCAGAACAAGAATTAATGGCCTACAGGTTTGAGCCAAGAGACCAGGAATACGATAGGCCTGTAGGATTTCTTTGTAACGAGGCGGTTTCAGATATATGCCGAGTATCAAATCGACACGGTGTGGTATAGGCCAGTCCAATACGTATATAACCGAGGCAAAGTCTGTAACTTTTCCCTATCCGAATATTTCCCCCCATTTACCCCTACCTGTAAATATAGCCAACCCCCTGGCAAAGGTTATACAATATCTATAACATTCAACTTGACTATAAAAACAAAAAGTGACATCCCTTGAACAATGGAAATTTCCATTGCCTCACGCCATGTTGCAATGTTCGTTCCATAAGTAGGCAATAAGATCTGGGCCAATTCTAGCAATGCCCTGCATGGGTGCTACCATTAAGCTTTGTGGGGAATTGTTTTGTTTTGTATACATTTTTGTCATGTTGTTTTGTCAATAATTTTGTTGTATGTGAACAGCAAATGAGCTGTGAAGTCCAAGGTCAGAAGCAACAATCCCATGCAATCAATCAGGTCTGTTTCTATAGTTTGGGCTGGTATCTTTAAAAGTTGTATGTAGGCTGCTATTTTCACATCTAGGCCCAAGGCCTACATTATTCTCCACATAATATACAGACATAATCATTTTCAGACGCTGATATTTTCACGCACATAATTAGTTTTGTTGTTGTTTTTTAAGGAGGCCAATTTCCAAAATGTCTATTATATTCACAGTTGAATACCCCTCTTTAAAATTCCCAAAAATAAAGGTGTTAGTTGCTAGCAAAAGACAAATTTGTTGCAATATTTATGATTTAGTGTCTAAGTTTCATCAGAAAACTTGAATTGGCTTTGCGTACTATAGTGTCTATGCTTTGCACTGTGTCTTCTGGTTTAAAATATACAAGGGTATATTAAAGAGTTTAAAATATACAAGGATATATTAAAGAGTTAAAAACTTTGCAAGAAAGCATGGGCCAAGTTCTTCCGCTACATAGTGTTTATTACAGGGGCTGCTATTGTTTCCTTCACTTCAGAAGACCTGAAAAGTACCATCAAGGTTCCTACAAATAAGCAACACCTGGAAAATGGTCCTGTTCTGTTGAAACTGTCTAAATAATTGCCAACAGAACAACAAATAGATCAATACCTTGTGCAGAAATACAATAACGACCATAATTAACATTGACTTCATTTTAACTTCACATTTCTTGTCATTTAGCTTTGAAAAATGTTGATATTTTCTTTTCAGTGTGTGTCTACTAAATAATTTGCAGAAAGAAAATTACCGACCCTATCAAGCCGGAAAAAAAATGAAGTCAACTGTGTAAGTTTCAAAGAAAAAAAACCATTAGGACATTTTTTTATCACATTTTAAATCTAAAAGTCATTGAAGCAGAATATTTTGGTCTAGTAAGTCCTAAAATTGGTAGTTTGGCAAGCATGTTTTTTATTGAATTTAAACCGAATCTCACAGCCGAACTGTGTAATTACTGGAGCTTTTGACATGCAGCCACTTCTTGAGTCTCCTGTACGGCACACCGGGCGGTACACCTGGATAACAAGTGCGCAATATGCAGTGCATCTGGTATTTTTTAAATGCAAGGCCTGTTTATTTGTACAGATAAAGCGAACATACATTCAGGATTGGTCAAATCATTTTCATTCCGAAATCACAAAAAAGGACACAAAAACAGGACTATGCCCTTAGACCTTCAAACGCATCCCACTCACACTGTAAACAATAACAATCATGATCGGCCATTCAACTTTGGGAACACATAATTACGATCATAATATAAGGAAATTGCTTTAAAAACATCAGGAAACAGCCTAAAATAGCAGCTAGAACACTCTCGATTAGATCCAGGGGCTTGTCAAGTCCCTGCGCTTCACCTATGATCCCTAGATTCAAGTAGGCCTATTTCCCAACATGTGTACACCACGATGTAGGCCTCGCTTTTTCATTTTCTTCACTTAAATGCGGTATCAAATTACTCAACGGCCATATTTAAAAGATCAATGAACGTTGTTTATAGGGCCCTCCCCCAGAGCAACATTGAGTTGGTTAACAATTTAAAGACACTTTATGTGTGTACTAAGGAGGTAGGTACTTCTGTTTTCTTAGCTTCCTTCAAACATAAAATAAATAAATACAGGGGATTTGCAGTGCATCCCTGATTTGTAATTCCACATGGCCTCAGCACACTTTACAGGTGTTCTCTGACCACTATGGCCAAAGTAAGCTCCATTCCACAATAAGCATCATTTTGGGTTCTCTGGCAACCTTTACACACCTTGAACCAGTTGATCAGCTCACATTAAATGCACCATCACTGTCCGGATCAGCTTCCCGTAGTTCCTTGTCCAAGGGAATTTCAAGCCACTCAACTTTTTGTTCGAACTTGTGACCTTCTGCACCATAAGCAAGCGCTTTACCATTTGAGCTAACTTGAATATTTCGGGATAAATATACCCAACCAAAAAGGACACATAATAGACTCAGTGACCAAAAAAAGGTATGCAATGAATTTGAACTTATCTTTTTATATCTCTATATCGCAAAAGGTTCAGGGCCTGGTAGGATAACAATTCCCAAATCTTTTGTTGTGTGACCCACTGAAGTCATGCAACAAAACATTGAATACAGGATATTTAACCTGCTAATTTGTTTTCATTTGTGTTATTTTCAGTGTCATGCAGCAGGCAAGAGGAGGGCAAAGAAATCAAATGAATAACTAAAAAAAAAAATAATGGGGATTTATAGTGCGCTATGCCTCCCAGATTTATAATTTCACTCGGCAATACTGTCACTCGGCCTCTCAGAGACACATTACCGGTGTTCGCTGACCACTGTGGCCCAAGTAAGCTCCATTCCACACCAAGCATCATTTCAGGTTCTGCGACAACCTCTAGGGGCGCTGAACCTTGATCAGCCCACATATGCACCATTGCTGCCCGGGTCAGCTCTCCGAGTTTCGTACGGGTTTCCACGAGACAATTAGCAGTTAGCTCCTTGTCCAAGGGAATTTCAAGCACACTAAACTTTCGGCACCAGCGGGAATCAAACTCGGGACCTCCGCACGGCAAGCGGGTGCCTTACCGATTAAGCTAACTTGACTGCTGAATTAAGGGAATGAATTAGTCGTTTAGGTTCCATCTTAATCATTCCTTGTTTTATATATTTGTAGAGCCTTGAAATAGTTGTATAGATACAATTGAAGCTGAAATTCTGAGGAAGCAACTCTTTCTGCAGATTACAGGGTTTTATGCACTTCTAAATGGTTTTATGCACTTCTTAATGGTTTCAATCTACCATCAATTTACTTGAACAAAACTTGTACATTCAAGAGTCCAGCGATTTCATCACTGCAGCATGCATCGCTTGACGTCTACCGATAAGCTCAATTCATACTCAGCTACCAAACAAAATTTTTCCTACCAAACATTTGGTCGTGACGTCACCAAATATTTGCCATCGATCTTAAAGTATGAACGGGTAGAAAACATTTTGTCCAATTTATATGGCAATTCAATAGCATGTGCAATCTAGCGCGAAATTTTCTTTGGTCTCAACTCGGTGTTGAAGTTACTTTGTTTGGAGTCACTCGTCATTTTGACGTCACGACCAAATGTTTGGTAGCGAAAATTTTGTTTTTAGGCTGAGTATGAATTGAGCTATACAATCTGAAGATTTTTAAAGAGCATAACTTCTACTAGCGTAGTGTAAAGATTGCGCAATTGTAGACGCTAAGCGACGTTGCCGTGATGAAATCGCTGGACTCTGAACACAACCATCAAACACATCACACGTATTGTATCATAATGTACATCTTGTACTTGTATGAAAGCTTGCAACAAAAACTACACTTGAGATTTTGAAGTTAAGTAGTGTACATAGGACATGCTGATTGGTTTAACAAAAGGTTAGAAATCCTGTCCAACCAATCAGCATGTGTGTTTCATTTAGATCTTACCTCTGAAGCAGGGATAAATGAGCTTGGTCCATTACCACACTGTCTAGGAACTTTGATGCCTTTCTCCTGAAACGATAATAAAAAAAAGAACAATTGAGATTATTTGTTTGATAACAATATTTTCATCAGTCTTGTCATTTATCATCATCATCCTTTGACTTCCATCGAGATACATGACACACATCTTCGCCAACTATCTTTATTACACATTGCACAAGCATAATTGTCATTTATGCTTTCGTCTTTTGGGAATTTGCAGAAAGCACCCTCATTTAAAAACCACAAAATGCAGTCACTCGTCAAGAGTTCCATTGTCTGAACAAATAACACTTGAAGTTTCAGTCAATTCTTGTCCCCTTAATAGATGGACCTTCTTTCTGGTTCTTACTTTTCTTTTCAATTCTATGGCATCTTGACGGGGTTTCCTCTGACAGTCTCATCCTAAGATAACCAAACCAAATTTTATTTAATTCAAACTGCTGCAGCTCTTTTGACTTGGTTTCATATTCATTCATAGCAGTTTTCATTTGATATTTTGATTTAGGACCTTCTTATAAAGTATCTTGTTTAATATCCAAGTCATCAGGATATCCTTGATTGGAATTCACTTCCAACCAATATCAGGTCTATAACATAAAAATGTGCTGTTAAGAAACAGGTTAAATCTCATCTGTCCACCACGTCGATGAAACAAGAGATGGCTGAATTTGTTTGATGATTTCCATGGCGTCTTTTGTGCTTTTTTGTCCTTTTGTTAATTTTTCGCATGCACCTTTTTGTTCTGGACCCCATGTGAAATAAGTTGACATATTCAGTCAGCTTTATGGGTGGTTATCTTGGCTCCTCGAATGCCTTTGATAGTCTTAGTAAGTCAACTTTGTGGCCTTTCAAAAAGCGATCACAACCAATTTCATCACAATATTGAACCTGGTCAGAAGTGCGAAAGACAGTTAATGAAGCATCCAAATCGCCTATTCATTGTGCATATTTATAGCCTTGCACATTAGAGTCCACGTGACTGGGCAACCGACTCATAACAGGTGACAAACTCATAAACCGCAAATACGGCTACGCTAAATACATCAGGGGTCAAAGTAATTGCTCTACATATGATTGTGTTGAAATCTATCACTCTCTCTTTCAAAAATAATAAACTCCACATGGGGGCAAAGAAGACCAAAATCCCACTAGTTCATTCCAAGTTCAGGTTTTGTTTGGATCTTGTTATTGTGTATGGGAGGGAAAGTGTTCAAATAACAGCTCAAAGAAATGCTGGACAGAAATTTGTTGTCACAATTGTCTTTTAACATTTTAAATTTGTTAATTTCAATATCTATCTCTATGCATATCGTGTTCAAAGTAGATAAGAAACAAATCCCGATTTCCACTGTTCCCGAAGCAATAGCGTCTCATTACGACAACAACGTTCATTTCAACCGATAGTCACCTGAAATCCATGAGTATTTCATTTGCAAATCAATCAATCTACTACTTTAATTATATCTTAAAGACACACCGCAGGAAAAAAGCTGTATAGAACTTTGCTCAAATTCCCAGAACTAAGGCCATTGGTAAAATATGCTTGTTTTATGCAACCATAATGACTACCATTCACCAAGAAGATAACTTCAAGTTCACGAAATAAATTTAATATTTTGCCAATTATGTTTACATTCAAATGTTGACTTATTGCTAAACATTAAATTTACTTTACAAGATGTTAAACATACTCACTTTTGTTGAAATATTTCCCTACCTGACATCCCCCATAAACATAATTATTTTTGTTTAGCCTACATTCTAATCAAATTATGCAACAAAATAATGAAAACAAACGTCTCATCTACAGGCAATTTGAAATAAAATTGTTACACAGCATTGCCAAATATTGCCTCCAAATTGCTCGTGGCATACATCTAAAAATAATTCAAACATTTTCAAAGTTCTACGAAACATAATTCCTTAATGATTTTAAGCTGTGCATTATTAACTACCTAAATTAATCCCGAGTTAATATAATCACTTCCCGAATTAAATTAAAATTCTCGGAATATTCATTGGCATAATTGTTTTATATAAGAAAGATCATGGTCTATTGCAACACCAAATCTGTTGCTATATTTATCAGAGTAAGCCATAAATTCATTAAAATGTTATCAGGAGTAGACAGCATATGAATAATTAATTATAACTTAATATAATAAAATCTATCTTTATGAATTACCCCTTTAAACTACTTGTAATTTTCATACATGATGTATGTATTAATGAGTGTAAGAAAGTTATTGTTCGTCCCATCTAAAGGATGGATGATTTAAGAATATGGACAATTTATAAACTTGTTCAAAATTATTTTCCCACTTCATTTACGTCAACATTGTACATCTGCGTGATTAAATAAATATTTCATATCATCAGAAAGAATATGACTTTACAATATCAACATCTATATGTTGGTATTCTCTACATTTTGTTTAGAGTGATATCAACCAGAGCCTTGGATGAACTGTCAAAGACTACTTCATCTTATCAAAATAAATACTTCAAAACCTTCCACTGACTTGTGCAGCTTCTTGCTTGGTTCACATGGAATAAGGGGCGCACCATTTGATTCTCAGGGGGGGCCATGGAAGGGGTTTTTTGAAGAAAAAAAACTTCACTGCCAAAGGCAGAAAAAAAAAATCTTGACCCAAAGATGAGTAAGAAAAAAAATAATTACCCAACTACTCCAAGGTAAAGAAAAACATAAACAACGCAATAAAAAAAACCCAAAAACTTGACTCGACCCCAACTTCTATGCTCCCCCTGAAAATCAAATGGTGCGCCCGTATACAAAATGCACATGCTATGGATATTATTAACACTCACAATCTACTTGGGTCACAAGATAAAAGAGGGAAAATGTTATGAGAGGAAAATGATGAATATTAAAGTCATAGCTATAATTAATATTGTTATCTACCAGACTTGTTTAAGATCGACTGCAAATATATAGAGTATGCTGTTCAAAGTCTGGTTAGTGTCTGATTGATGAGATTCCATCACATGCGACTGCAATTTTTTGTCTATTTTGCTTTAAGTAGATATAAGTGTACAAAGTCCATCGATCTTTAGATTGAATAAATCAAATCAATCAAAGTAGCTATCGGCTCTTTGGGTGGAAAGGGTAAAGAACATCGTGGTACAGCAAAATTAGCAAGTGCTGGGCTCGAGAGTTATGCAATGCTTGAACTTGGTAACAAGCAAAAATCTGACCATTGAAGACATGTACATGAGGTAGTGGTGGGTGTGTAAGTGTGAGGAGGGGATAAAATTAATTTTGGGACAAAATGAGAATTTGACACCATTTCATTTACTTCCATTAACATATCCCATTCAACCAAACTTTAAACCTCAAGAAACTTATATACCAAGGTACATAGCAAAAATTGAAGGAAAAAAATAAATGTGATTCAAGTAAATTTCATTATCTTTTCCCATTTTGTTATGATTTCTTTGTATCTGGTTTTTGTACCTTCAAGATCCATCAAGATCAAACCGCTCATGTTTTCCCTGCATGTAAATCATCACAATCTCTTCACTTTATTTAGGCATTTGGCTTCCTTTTCAAGAGCACATCATCCTATCTGTACTTAAGATTGTAATATTTATCCTTTTTTGCAGCTTCCAATTAATTACCTGGGTGGGGCAGACTATGATGGACAAAACTACGTCAGTTTTAAGTGCAGGAGGAAGACTGGAGTACCCGGAGAAAAATCTGTGGAAGCGAGTATGGACTGAAAACAAAATGGACATGAATCTATAAATGTCAAAGAAAACAGAACCAAATTGATCTTCTTGACCTAGTCTAAAACTAGTTTTGCAACATCATAAGTCCTTTTAATTGGAAGTATTGTTATGTTATCATTAATTAAGATCAATTTAATAAACAGAACATTTATCTCTAGGGTGATGTAGTATATTGACTCATAAACGATAATCTGACAACTTCATATTTGAACCGGGGTGATTAAATAACTTCAAAGATAAGAAACATGATGACATAGTCTGAAAACAATACATACGTCAAGATTAAGCGTACATTAGACGTGACTGGAACCAGCTATGTCAAATATTACATTGACAAAACTGAACAAAGATTGATAAAACATCATTTGAGGTGTTATTTTATAGTTGACCAATATATTTCTTTTTATACCAAACACACATCCAAGGCTTAAATAGCAAAACACAAAAGTTGTAGACACAACAGTGTAATACTGACAACGTGATGCTAAGACAGGGGTTCACCTCCTATTTTGAAGCAGTTTGCCTGTTTCAAGGAGGGAAAGAAGCACCCTATGGGAAATCCAAGCAACCATGACAGCACTAGGAGGAAGATCACCTCACTGTATGGGGAGATTCTACAGGGTATTGAAGGGAATTCCCCCTCCCCAACTGAATGGCAGTTACCTCAGATGAACTTTACTTGAAGCATAGCCAAGAATTTGATAACTTACCATGGGTTATCTTAGAAATAGAGAGGGCTACTAGACTCCGGGGTCATTTTTATTTAGGCATTGGGATCAAATTAAGAGAATTCAGATATTTGTCAAATATGCCGGCGAGCGTTCCTTTCTGTTTCAATGTCCCCCTGTTTGGAATTCTGTCCCTAATAGCATTCGCAACATCTCTTCCCTCAACTAATATTGGAAAGAACATTAATTAAGTTAATATTTCAATAAACAGCAACAAATAATTTTAATTGTGGCAAAATGGACAATCTTATTAATATCATCATTGACGTCATTCTCAGTGCGGAAGTTACGCTAAAACATTAATTACTGCTGATAGCATCATTAAGAATTGAGATATGAAAGAACAATTTAGATTGCAATAAATTGTTTCACATAATTGAAAAGTTCAACATGTTAAAAATGACCTTGAAATTGACAGGTTATTTCCACTAATGTTTAATCAAAAATTAAAAAGAGGGGGCATGATGCACGCAGTGGGGGCATGATGCACGTAGTTGATGGATGCATTTCTCCAAACGGGCAAGTCTGGAAACAAGTCTATCTTAATTGAGAGTCCCTTTTATGCCTTATCATATATATCTTTCCATTAATTGGGTATTCAACCTGCCAAAAGTTGTCCATGCACAGCAAATATATTACCATCATTAGGGTGGATGTGATTTATCTACTTCTGAGTACATATGATGAAGCGATAACAGGCTGTACATGATATTGTTTTGGTGAATGTCAAATACCGATTCAGAGGCCTCCCATTTCAAGACATTCCCAACGCATGCTTTAGCTTCTATTCATAATTTCCCACCCTTTTCAATGAGGTTGCAGTGGTCCTACACTACCGTATTAAATACAAAGGCCCGTATTCCAGAAAGGTGTTTAGCTAAACTACGGTTTTAACTTAACACCAACTGTCTAGGATCGATACGCACCGTTGAAGCTTTCAAGTGAAACAGTTCAATGAACCATGATGTTGACAGGAAAATAAAACCGTGGTTTAGGTAAACACCTTTCTGGAATACAGGCTAAAATGTTTAGTGCAAAATTACGTCAAAATATTGTCAAATATTTGAGATTAAAATTCGTAAACCATAAATTAATTATATAATATTGTATGGCCTTTATACAACGGATTGTTCGGAAATGCTGAACTTCAACATTATCTTGCATCAAGCATGTAATTTTTTTTTTAATTGTACTTGTTTTTATTTTTTTTAAATCCCACATCAATTACGTGACCTCAGTCACTCTTTAACCCCAGATCTATAAATTGTAATGGTCTTTGCATTATCAAGCCCAATGTTTTTAATTGCAATTTCCATTTAAACGAAAAATTATTAACATTAATTCTGTGACCTCAGCAATCCTATGAGATCTGTGATTCCTACTGTTCTGTGTTTCTTTGGACCTGGGTGTCATCCAGCATATCAACTAATATGATAAAACCTGAAGGATTTGCATTAGCAGATAATGTCCTTATCCTTGACATGGTCAAGGCACTGTCCCTCAAGGAAATTGGTCTTTTGTAAACTTATAAAGTGTAATTAAACAAGGTTAGTAAGGTTACTTTGTTTTATGTAGAAGATACATTTTAACACGAAACTGTCATAAACTGCTTTACTTGTGCGTTTGCTTTAATATGATGATGATGAGAAGGACAGCAAGGATGCCAACAACCGCTCCCTATTCATCAGAACCATTTCATTGTGTAAAGGCGGCCATTTGGAGCCATAATCAAAGACACAGACCTATCAGCACAAACGCTATGAAACCACTCCCTATTATGCACTTAGGTCAACAAGGCAATTGTGTTAAAGTGATTTGCCCAACATATGATTTTGGTGATAGTTGGGCTCGAACTCATAACCTTCTGTGCTGCACTGTTTTGCTAACCCACACACGCCATGCCTCAAAACACTCCCACGAGAGATGATAAAACATCATGAAGACATAAAATGTTGCAATATCAAATATTGACTACAGAAACAAATAACTTCATGGTCTTTAGGCACATAATTATTCAATCTGCTTTTAATCTGCTTTAGCTGAAACACATCACTTGTTTAATCAAAGATCAATTATTTCTGCAGCCCCAAGCTAAGATTATACTCTAATCCCATTCAATTGTTATTCCTGTTTAGATTGAAATTCAAGGGAATCTGAGGAATCTTTTAAAACAAAGACGATTTAAGCAAATGTTACTTAGTTATTGGGTGAAGTGGAGGTATGTTATGGGAAATATTCGTGCGCAAAGTGTCATATCCGGGCGAAGCGCAGCTGATCATATCCAGGCGAGACACAGCTGAGCCTTGATATGACACTGAGCGCACAAGTATTTCCCGATACCGACGCTAGCCCAATAACGGATTTATCATACCACTAAGTCAATTTTAATTATTTAATTGATTTATTTCCGCAATTATTTTATCTTTTTTCACTAAACTTGGGCATTTATTTAAACAAACTTGCTCGGGTGAACTTTTTCACACACCATAATACTCCCACCCCTACCCTTTCACATGAAATGGAAGCTGCCATGCCTTATAAGGCTATAATGCGTTGGAACGCACTAACAGCCGGCTACGAAAAAAAAATGGTCGCCGGCATCCTTTGATCTTTTCCTTGCTGGTATGAAAAAGTTGGTAAATCAAAGACACTAGTAAACGATATTATATAGATTTTAAAAATAAGCCTACAGATCATCAATCCCGAAAAATTTCTGGGAGTTGGTAGAAACTGTATGGCTTTCTAGATCACTAAACTTTGTACTGTATTAAAAGCATGAAAATTTCACTATTATTTTAATTTCACTAGTATCACAATTTGCTAACCTAACTTACACCAGCCTCTGCATTGTAAACAAGAAAACATTGAAAAATATTAGAGCATCTAGATATGCGTCAGACATACACACATTCACACAAAACATATCACACTTCAAAACATATCAATCAGTTTCAACTTTTCTTACTTCTCATCTTATATTCATTAATAAAGTCTTACCCCACTTCTACATGTAGTGCTGGTATTTAGCATCCAAATTGTCTTATTATCACTATCACAAAAAAATATATCCATAAAATATCAATCACATCAAGAAAACAAAATCACATGTTTATGCATGGAGCAAGCGTAAGAACATGGTCCATTTATATCTGTTGCAGTATGTATGTGTAGATGTGGCAGGCAAGAGTTTCTACAAGGCCGAGGAAAAATAATAATTAGTTTCTCATCATTAAAAGGAAGATGAAGACTTTTTTGCCTCTTCTTGAAATCCCGGGGGAGAGGGTGTACTCAAATTTGGTTTGGGTAGGGACATGCCTCTGGGAAATTTAAAAAGCCACCCATCCAAATACCAATTTTCAAAAAAATAGAACCCATCCATATACCAAATCTTCCAAATTTAGAGTCACTCTTAATCAAAACACACATTTTTTTCCTGCCCAAATCCCGAATTTACACTATAATTATTGGCAAAATTATCTAAGGTTTAGGGAAGATTTGTCAAAATTTGCACCAAATGGAACAAATTTTATAAAATTTTGAAAAGAGAACCCATCAAAATACCACATTTTGTGAAGAAAAAGGACCGCTTGAAATACCAGAGAGACTGGTTTTGCTACCAAAATTTGCAGCACGTCCCAATAACCCCTTTTGTACTAAGTACCCCCCAGGTTGAAATCAGTCTTCCCCAAAGAAATTAAACATTTAGAGTTATTTTGGGAAGTGTTTCAATTGTACATTACTTCAAGTTTTAAATTGAAATTGTCCCAACAAACAAAACCAGAAAATAAAAAGTACTGACAGTGACAATCATTTTTTGCTGTTGTCAAAATAGGCAACAAAAATGATGTAGGCACGGATGACAAACTAATATTTTTTTTACTTGGCCTAAGAGCCTTGCAATTTGATGCTGAAAATGGGTCCTCCCAATGATTGATGGGTGTATCACATGATCAACTCATGTCCTCAACAGCACTGGGGTTGAGGTGAGGGTCATCAAACTTTTGACTGCAGGTACTGTGTGTCTCTCTGCAAGTCCTAATATTTATGGGCAGGTGTGTGGCATATAAATAGATAGAGAGCTGGTTTGTCAATATGCCCTTCAAAATTTAGATATTCAATTCAACAAGTAGGCCCAATATCTATATGAACATCATTGGTTTGACTACATTACTGTAGACCGTCTATGGTTTGAATTATTACCATAATATCACTGATTTGAAGATGAAAACTTGCAGCATTTATTCTTTTTAGGATTCCAATATTTCTTCCCAAATATAATATTATTAAAGTTAAATTTTATGTTCACTAATTTTTTTCTACAGAACATTTTACAGCTGAGACATTTGGTACATTGAATTTCATAACTATAGCTAGCAAAATTGTGTTTTTACTAATGAGAAATTGGGACTAGAAATGAGTTTCAAAAGATGATCCAAATAATTTTATCTATGGGAAGCTTCCCTGAAATTTCTTGGCACAATTTTGGCATTTCTGAGTGACGCAATCATAACCCCACGTGCTAGTAGTAGTCTGTCCGTGCGGTGACGGACTTTTATTAACCTCTATCGACCCCTTCCGGGGTATGAGAGAGTCGTCACAATCACAATACAAAAACAATAATAAGTGGCGCTGTTCAACAGTGCAAAACTATCCTCTACAAGTAATATTATGAAGATATATGAAATTAATTTG
>JXSR01S030509.1:4154-22690 GCA_000969725.1 Ophiothrix spiculata | reverse complement strand
CTTCCATTATAAACGTTTGCCCTCTTAACAAGAGGGAGGCTCTTCACATAGGCCAAGAGCCTAGCT
This sequence comes from Ophiothrix spiculata, assembly GCA_000969725.1. Classification (NCBI taxonomy): domain Eukaryota; kingdom Metazoa; phylum Echinodermata; class Ophiuroidea; order Amphilepidida; family Ophiotrichidae; genus Ophiothrix; species Ophiothrix spiculata. Next base: position 22,624 of record JXSR01S030509.1, on the reverse strand, counting down.
CTCAGAGGTGTCAAATCCTCATTTATGTACAACTTGCCAGTGTACTGCGGTATGTCTTTAAGCACTTTCCGTTTTCTCATCAAACTATCTCTGGTTTTGCGCGATACAAATTTGCACAGAACTGGTCGCCCGTTGTTTGGACCGGGTTTTCCTGTTCTGTGTATAGCTGAAAACACCTTGGCCTGTTTATTTGCGGTAAATAATCTATAGAGGTCAACGAAATTTCATCCAGTTAAATGTATAGTGATCTACACCAGAATCCTGGCCAGTTGCCACATGACCAACCATGACAAATGGTGTGATGCAGCTAGCTGGATTCTGATTGGCTCACAGGGACAACACCCACAACACACCTCCAAGTGAAATACAAGAAACACCTTGGCATTGATATCACAATCTACATAATACTGATATTGACATATATCTGAGATGTTATTATACAACTGGTTTGTGCAAGATTTACAAAGAAAATTACTGGAAAATGGTTCCAATGCACTATGTTTCCCCCAGAGTTTGATTGAACTACTGAGTAATATGAGAAGCTGGGAATTGAGCAATGTCATGTTTACTATTGCGATATTCCTACAAGAAAACAACACATGTTTTTGATTGGAACGTGAGAATGGGCCTTTTAGTAATTGTTCTAGGAATGCAAGGGCCTATGTTCCCGAGTCTACGACATCCTAGCCCGGGGGGGGCACTCACATATGTGGGCAGGGTATATATGTCCGGCGGTCAAGACCCCCTTTTTCAGGCCGCCAGGCCGCTCACTAGATCCCCATTTTCAGTATGATTCAGTTCTTTTGACCCCGTTTTTGAGAATAACTACAAAATTTTAGTTCTAACTGCAAAAATTTCGAAAATGTTCAGCTCAGGAGGCTATTTTTGGCCAAAATTTCAGTTCACTAGACCCCCAAAAATCGGTTTCAAAGGTCCATTTTTTACAGAAAATCAGTTCACCTGACCCCGATTTCGGCGCTTCGCGCCTGACATACCTACCACTTTCAAAGTTGAGTGCCCCCCCCGGGCATCCTAGATCAATACCAGATGAAAAGTGTTCAATGTAGAACTAGTACCATTCCTTTGATCTCCCCTCCCACGGACCCAGCAATGAGAGATTCAAACTGGCAACTTGCAACATTTGGTCTGTTTTTTTTATAATTTTTGCTCATGAGCTGTCCACTACCCTCTGCAGTACAATCAAAACGGGAATCAAAAGTGTAATGCAGAGGATAGTGGCCAGCTATGAGCAAGAGCTAGGTTCAATTCAAAAAATAAAAATTTAAAAAACCAGTCTGCTTGATTTGACTCTGGCCTATAATGAAAATACAGGTTTGGATGATCCGCGAGATGCAAGTTGCGAGTTAAATATATTGTTAGTTGCGAGTTGGAATCTGCAAAAATACCTTGAACCTGAAAATGCCAGGTTTCACAGACCATAGAAAACATTACAATAGATACTTCATTTACCCATTACTTGGCAGGAGACCGTTGATTTTTCACACCGCTGACACACAAATACATTGATGCATAGTTCATATTCAAGCAGGCATGACTTTAAGTGGGCTTGATAGTTTTGTTTTGATACTGACATAAAGTGTTTCTAGATACGTTTTCACCTGCGTTTTCAGATGTTTTTCTGAGTTCCGCGCAATAAGATAGACTATATTTTATTTAAGAATGTGTTATTAGGAAGATGATTTTGTCCATGCACAGCCACTTATTTGTACTAAAAAATTCTGATTTGTGGTTGCAGAGTTATTGATTTTACAAAGGTTTGCCAATTTTTTTGGAAGTGAAGAAAAGAGAATTTCAGTTGGGTACAAGTTATGTGGACATCCATGCACACTCAAGATTTTTTTTAAATATATCTGTTAAATCAAATGTAAATAAACAACAAGCGGAAAAAATAATGACTGTTTGGGTGTAATTTCTGCGCCTGTTCTTCCGCCTAAAGCAATTTTGATCAGCTCTTTATCATGCGGAACTAATCATATTTAAACATCCCGCGCATGTGTGGGCGCAAAAAGCTGCAAAATAACACCTGTTGTGTGTGTAATATACATTCAGACAATTAAAATATTGACCAAATTACTCTGTGTATTGACAAGAGGTGTAACTGGATTGGTGCCGTGACCTTGCTTGGCGAAAATAAAGAAACTAAAAGAGTTATCCCCTATCCTGCGGTCTCCAAAATTAGTTAAATTAATTATACAAAAACCTTCATAGCTTTGCAACGGAAGGTCGGATTTGAAAAATTCAAACGGGTTTGGATTCTTTAGATCACCTGCTTTTATTTAAAATTCATTTGAGGCAATTTGATTCATAATTTAAAAATTACCTGAAGTGTCTAATTACAATATAAAAGCTGGAAGTGTACCTACCATCAAATATGCAAATTTGTGAGTAAACTCTTACATGATGCTGAATCTCAACCCTGACTGAAACAAAAGTGAAGTAGGCCTAAATTCAGGCTCTATCCATTACAATCCACATCAGCTGAGTCCAAGTATTGCAAATATCTCAATAGATTGAATTCATGTAAATTTGGTCTGCTTTTATAACTGGCTCTCATCAAACTGTCAAAACCCAGAGCTGTCAAAATTTTATTTCATAATCAATACTGACCTACTGGAGTACAGACATTTATATAGTAGCCTCTATTCATATAATTCAAGATAAAATAATCTATTCTGTAGGCCTAATATTTACAAATGTATCTGCATTTATGTTAAAACTTGTATGTATATAAATTCAAAAATAGAGCAAACTAATTCATAACAGGACATGATTTAAACATGGAAGATTTTTCATCACAGTGAAATAAAAAAAAAATGCTTTTTAAATTTCCATCAATTGAATATTTCCTACAACGAAAATTGTCCTCAATTTTGGACAATAAGCTGGCACCTCTCTTTTGTCCTACTTGTCAATAAAACAGCCCCTTGGACAGCTCATGAATATTAATGAGTGGACTAACAGTTATATGTAAATGGCACTTGCATTGATTGGTAATAACAAGAGTTACAAATGGCAACACAATTACTTTGTTTACCTCTCTTGAAGGACCCTCCCACTTCTTGGCTGGAATTGATCAACTACAAAATGCCAGTGTAATACGTTTCTCCCACCCAAGATTCTTGGAAACCAACGGGACCTCTCCCATACTTGTTCCCTAAGCTGAAAAAGTTCCCACCTTTGAGAGATAAAGTAAAGCAAAGCACAGTGTGAAAATGATGGCAATTGGGTAATGTATCTGTCACTTGTTTCCCCAGTCCCAGGTACCCACGCATCTGAGTGATGGGAACTTAAACATAATCGTTCCCTGAAGTTGACTATTCCCTGCCAATATTCGCAGACTTCTCAATTCCCAGCTAAAATTGTCACATCAAGCCACTGCTGTAACCCTTAAAATGTTCCCTGGCAGCAGCAATGTCTGCACTGCACACCCCTTCACACTATCATGACAAGTACCCCAAAGGGGCTCCACATACCTGGGGCTGAAGAAACAACTGTCATGCGCACAAGTCCTAAATTGCCTTGATACAAATACTATAGTACCAAGATTACAATTCACTGATCTTAAAAAGGGAGTCCATAGAGATGGACCTTGTAAGTCTTAGGTAACAGTTCATTGGTCTTGCATAATAGAAACCTAATAGCTAGTAGGCCTAATTGGTTTGTCCAACTTCAGTTTCCAATCTTCTTATATAATAAATTTTATGAAATTCACAGAAACAAAATTGATCACAAAAATTAAAATTCCATGCAAAATTGATTCACTATATTACCAATTTTACCAGTCTGTCCAATAAAATGAACCTCTGGTGCCCAGATAATAGGGCTAATCTTTACAGAGTGCTTTAGCAATTATTTGGATGTGGGCATTTAATTGTTTTGTATTCCAGCTCGTTCCCAGGGTAGCTCATATTCCAGGGGATAAATATAGGTACCTGAACCTGTCAAAACAAGTGGACTTTAAACCCAATGAAGTCTTTGTTTGAGAACTGTCAACTTTTTGTTCCAAACTGGTTTTAATAATTGTCCACTTCATTTTCAGTTTTACTGCAAAACTAGAATCTTCTTTTCCAGAATTTGCTGCCATTAAACCATATTTTACAGCATGAGTTCCATGCATGTCATTAAATCAAATTTTGATGTTCACAACTCATTTTATCTGCCTTTTTTCAATTAGAGGTTCACAAGTAACTTTCGCAAAACAAACAAAAAAAATTATCTTCTTCTGTCTAAAGTTCAGGAGAAAGAACAATAGTTGGCCATTGTCCCAATTCAATTGTTTTCAAAAACGTGACTGACATTCCATAATATATAATAAGATGTTTTAGAAATATTCATAATACATAAAGATAATAGAGATACTGCAAGTTATGTAATGCACTTATGTCAACAACATTTTATCTGCTTATCACTGAGTCAACTTTGTAAACAAAAGTGCAATTCCAAAATGTGTTGAAAATAAAATTTGCATACTTCGTTTACCAAATTGAGAATTTGTTGCAATATATTGTAATGCCTGACCAATGATTGCGTAAACTGGATAACTTGCATGAAGTTGAATTCAGAACACTATTGTTGAATGTTGGAATTTAACATTTGAAATAATAACATATTTAGCACAGGGGTTCTCAACTAGTTAATAATATAATGCACAACAAAATTTTGAAAATTGTAGGGTAAACCGCCAAATGTGCCCATTTTCAGTGTGTTTCTGATGTATTTCTTTGTTTATTGTGAGAGACCAAGTGCAAATCAGTATCAAAGCGCCTCATTTGGCACATGCGCCGCTAGTTGAGAACCACTGATTTAGCACACGTCTGATTCAGGAAATATAATGGGGAATCACGGATAGAATTTAAAGAAATGCAAACAGGGTCGATATATTTGAGATTGCAAACAACTGAACTGCGAGCTAAAAGGGATTCATTTGAATACTGAAAACAGTTTCAAATCTAACACCAATATGATTAACTTAAAATTTCCTGTACTGAAAAGTAACTGTATGGTATTTCCTATTAACACTGAATTTTAAGGGAAGAAGAGGGGAACTACATTGATACAATCACAACATTCTTTATAAATTTCCTGGGAAACACTTCCTTCAAATGTTTCTAATTGAGTGAATCATGTAGGAACTTCCTCTGTTCAGACAATTCAATTGCCGACAAATAACACCAATGTCGAAGTATCTTTTTATGAAAGCCTACGGGTCCGATTTCATTTAAGTTTCCTATTGGCCAAAACACGTGGCAGGCCATGTGCAAATTGCACATGGGTTACAATTTATCAATATTTTCTTGAACTAAGGACATAATCTTCGACCATCTATTAGGCCTATAGCTTAACAAATTATCTTAATGTAGGTCACGTTTCCTCCAATTTCCTAGTGGCTAAAATCATATGATATACAATGTGAAATCACATGGGGTTTACAATTTGCAAATATTTTCATGAACTTGACCAGAAGGTAAAATCTTTTAAATTCAAAAACTTACAATTTTGCCTTTGATGATGTCTACCTACATGTATAGCGTTAGCCACTACACTTTCTTATTTGGCAAGAGTATCTTTCTTGTCATTGATAAAGGAAATTGGAACATGTAAGAAGCTTCCACCCTACATGTGTAATATTAATCTTTACCATATATGGCATGACAATAAAGAGATGTTTGTAGGGGACCATGTTTTGGATAGTTACCATTGCTTTGGTTACTTATAATACTACTAGCAATTCAATTTTGACAGCCCCACTCTAACGCATGTAATAAAATGCATGTTTATTTCACTCGAAGTGATCTCGAACAAGGATAATCAGTTAGCACCATCACTTGAAAACGTTCTACAAATTTTCAGCAAATAAATGATCATAACTTGTAACGATTTTCACCAAACACCCAAACCATTGACTTAAAAAAAATGTTAATTTGGAAATGATTAGAGCATAATGTCACACAACAATTGTCTTGGAACATCTTATAACCATAAAACTTGCAAATCATCATAGCGATGGAGGAACGCTTCAATTTCAATGTAATATATTCAAAATCGATGTCCTTGCTGACAAAATTTGAAAGGCAAAATCAAGTTGACTGGTGATTTTTATCAGTATGAATGATATTTACTTTTCTTATCGGAACGAGATAGACCGGGACTTCTCCAGGGTTAGCTAACAGCTGGATCCAGATAAAACAATAGATTTATCAGTATTGTTTTTCAAAACTTGAGGAAAGCTTTCAATTTACATGCCAATTTTATTGTCTCAATAAATTTATTGTTGCTTAGTGTGTAATTAAAACTAAGATCATAAAATGATCTGATTGAATTTATTGCCGAATATCAAATGATAATAAAATTTAAAATACATCCTGTTATACTCTCAAAACAATTTGTTACTTAGTTGAGCGACTGATGAATTCCAAGATTTATATAAGATTAATAATTATCACCAGAGAGATGTAAAAGCTGTAATCTTCTTTTAAAGGATAATCCTAACTTCTTGCATGGGATAAGCCTGTTGCATATCTTAGAAACATTGTGGAAACTAGAAATCCAGGGCCCATATTCCTGATAGGCTACTGCTGCACAGTATAGGGCCTACTGCACAGTGTAGTAGGCAAGTAAACCAATTCCCCTAAAACCCAGACTACAGACCCCTTTTAAACACCCAATCGAAAGACTTCATCGATATATCACGCCAACAATTAGTCTGATCAGGCTATTCAAATCAAGTGTAAACAATCAGTCACGAAGCAGGAGAAAATGTGAAGCTATTTTTTCTTTTTTTGCAAATCATGTGAAATGATTTTTAAAAATCTTAAGGTGCGCTAGTTTCCGAGTAGGAAAGTGCCGCAATACGCATGCGCATATACTCTGAGTAGTGTTTTGAAGCTAAAAATTGCCATATTTCAATATTATTCTTGAAAACTAAGTCGGTGACCCCCAATTTTTATTTTTTTTATTTGAAAGAACATACTTGTGCGCAACTTTTGTGAAAAAATTAACAAAAATGCTCGGGCAGACTTTTTGAATCAACACTAAATAATTTCACTTTTGCCACATTTCCCATAGACCTCTGTACTAATTTATCCCCCAAAACCTCCAAAAATGCTATTTTTTAATCGACTCTCATGCAAAAACGAGTCCGGTGACCCCCAATTTTTATTTTTAAAATCGGTTCTACATCGATAAATTATCATTCATGTTGATTTTTACTAAAATTCTTCGGGCGGATCTCTCATGGACCAAACACCTTAAGCAAAACTGCCAATATCTGGGAGGTGTTCAGAAATACCTACCGATACGTCCACTAAATAGCTATATATATTTTTACCTGTGACCTAGGCCCTATAGAAATTACAATATCCAATGATAAAAGTTAATGACGGTCCTTGGTCACGGATCTGGGACTAGGATGGCAGATATCCCATGGAGGCTGGAGCTCAGTCTATTCACAGACCAAAATTTAATAGTTGTTCAATACATAATTTAGTGGATGACTTTGGACTAGCAGATAAGAGACAACTTACCAATATGATTCTTAAACAAACAAAAACAAACATCTTCAGAAACTTACCCTAAGGTTTTGTCGGCATATCGAGCAGTGTGGATGATCCACGATCATACCTAACCTATCCCAATAATGTTCTTCAGTAAGTTCTAATTGTTCACAGTCCTCAATTTTTCTCGTTCTCGACAACGGCATCAGGCCGCTCTGCGCCGTCATCGGGACAGTTTTTTTACACTCTTTTAAATGTCCTCCACTACTTCCAGTGGTCTTCAACACCGGCATTTTGAAATTGACAGAGTTATTATTGCGACAATCTTGATTTTTTCCCACCATTCTTCTGCGGTGGGGGTGAACATGTGTTTCCTCAACTGTGGTTTCCTTTAGATTTCTTCCAGCAGGATCTGACTCAAACAGACTATATACATCTCCACTATTTAACATTGTATGACTATTTTGATAACAATTTGATACTTCGGCCCATCCAGTTAGCACTAGCATGTAGAAATCAACCCACTAGATTGCATCATTACACTGCACTGAAAACACAATAAAGTATGGTGTGATCAGCTGTTTGTTTATTGATCCATGCTTACTGTAGTCTGAGCGTGCTCAGTGACTTTTGACTGCAATAACCTAGAGTGTTGAATTATTCATGATTGAATCAATGCATTGTGATTGGGTGGCTGGGCTAGCTGTCAAATGACATCATGGAAAGAGTGCCTTTGTTGCTAATGCAATTGACGCTTTTTGTCACGTACAACTCCAGGCAAAATGTTTAAACTGTCAAAGTGGGCTGTACAGAAATTCCCTGTATTTATTTACATTCATTTCCAATGATAATTTAAATCAAGTGCAAATGTGATAAATTTAACATTTTCCAACCTAAATGATGTCATTATTGGTAATTTTCATTTTATGTATCAGAAAATCCCCTTGAAAATAGTCAATTGTGGAAAACTCCTGGGGAATTTCTCAATTTCCAGAATAATGAATATTACTGGCTCAAGACAAAGGAAACTGGGCCAATTAATTTGTAAGGAAATTGATGAAAATAACTTATTTATCCCAATGTCAACAAGCTAAATTATAAATTGTTAATTTTTCCATGTAGCAATTTAGATGAATATGTTATGTTTTCCTGGTTCTTGTTTGGTTTGGCTTATATTTTTTGCAATACTTTTTCAGTTTCCAGACTTTCAATACTTTCTGTGGAATTCAAAATGAAGCAAAGTGCCTGTTGATATTGAAATTGGATCCAAGATTTTGTAAATTCCTATGTTCCCATATTGTCCATACCATTCTTGAATTAACACATTCTCACACTTTTCCATCCAAAATACCCCAGTGACAAATTTCAGAGAGTAGGGAGATTGGTTTTAACACAAATGTGACTGTCCACCCCAAAACAGCAGTAAATGACAGCTCTTGTCATTTTCATTTTATTAATTATTTGCAAAGACCATGCCTTAAGGATTAAAATGACACCTTAATGAACTTCACACGATTTCCAGAAGTCAAGCTATAGTCCGTCAAAAGTTGTCAGGGAGTAAAACGTTTTATTGAGATAAACGCATTCAAAGATTAGTAAGCTCTATATTTTCTGTTGATCGTCTTAAGAATATGCCAATTTGTTTCACATTTCTTGTGATTTTCTTGAAATGAAACTTTGCTGGTATTTTGTAGTAAGCACTAGGATTGTGAATCTGTCAAAAAATCAATTTCGGCAAATTATGACCTTGACATGTATTCTCACCTGTAGCGCAAAATGAAGTTTCTGGCTTTTACTGCTCATACGGGCTGGATGGTCACAAATGGTCTATCAGAAAAGAATAATGGATAGAAGTTTTGTTTTTGAAAAAAATTGGGTTGTGATCAATGGGCTATTATAGAACTGGAGGAATGGATGAATTATAATGTAATGGTGGATTTCAGTACTAGTGGATTTGTGTTGTGGATAGTATAACAAACAAAAAAGTCCTACGGATTGGACTAACTCTGAGCTTCCTCACTTTTGATTTATATTTTAGCCACTTGTGTTCTGTGCACAAATTTCCAAAACACTAACACAGAAGATGCAGAACCAAACCCACTACAGTCCTTCCTTGTATTGTGTAGTGTATCAAGATCGATCACCATGCAGGCAGCGAGGTGAAGTAGAGTATAAGGGCCTCAAGGCTGACACCCTCAGTTGGTTCTGTACCACACTGCTCAACTCTGCCTAATGTCCTTAGTTCTTCTTGATGGATTAGTATTGTGCTCAGCCAGGCTTCATGCCTGGGACTATAAGCATGTATTCTAGCCACCAGTTGAGAAGTCATTCTGAACTTCTGGAACCAGATCTGGATCAGATAATTCGCAACAACCCAATTCTAGAGTCAAGGTGGACCAATGGCTTAATGTGACTTCCAAACCATGGAGCAATTAGAGTAAAGTTTCTTGCCTAAGGAAAGTTTCTTGCCCAAGGAAACAAGGAGCAGGTCTGACCAGGGCTTGATCCATCAATCTCTGTATTATGAATACCGCTCGTCCATGCTCCCTTCATTCTATGATTAGAGGCTATTTTGAAAATTTTTGTTCCAATAATAGCCTTCACTCAGCCTGAGTGAAGGTGAAAAAAGCTTGGTTCAACCATGGTTGTCTATGGTTAACCATGGTCATCCATGGTGGTGCCATTTTTCAAAAGCATGTTTGATCATGGTATTTGACCATGGTTTACCATTGATAACCATGGTTTTTGGCCATGGTGTGCCATTTTTCAAAAACATGGTTGACCATGGTTAACCATGGTTGTACATCGTAACCATGGTAAAGTCACCACCATAGTTGACCATGGTTGGCCATGGTTGACTATGATCAACCATGGATGACCATGCTACCATGGTCAACCATGGTTGACATTTCGCCCAGGTGTAGGTCTACATTCTGATCCGAGATTTTGAATTGGCAAAAATGATGCTCCTGTGAAAATGTGAGGCAAGCAGGTGGTCGCACCCTCCCCCCCCCCCCAAAAAAAAAAAAAATGACAATGTTTAAGAAATGTTGTACCGTAAATGTAATTAGTTTCTAAATAAAATATAACACAAAATGCTTGGAAAACTGCTTATTTTTTAAAAAACAAATTTTGCTTGTCCTTTGTCAAAACCACTAAAATTAGTTTAGGGTCGATCAAAACAAAAATTTTCCCTCCAAAAGGTCCACTTTTTGAAAATCCGCAACCCCTTGAAAAAATCCTGGCTACGGGCCTGGTGGCAAGTTTGAGCAATAAGCTTTAAACATCATGATTAACAGGTTTGAGAGCTAACAAACGTTCCTTCTCTTATCATGCTTATCAAAACAGCGATAGTGCTACGACAACGTCTTCCCAAACTTCCCCAATGCAACTCATAATACAAGTAATCCAATCCAGATTCCCAGGTCCCTACTTTCCTGTATTCAATAATTTCAACAGATGAATAGGTTAATGTTCGCTGTATTTTTTTTCTTACACAAGACTCGATCTTGATTTCTGGTTAAGTGTAGGTCTTACCATTTTTAGCACACTGCAAGGCTATTTATTAACAATAAAATCCATTATAGTATACACCAAAAACAACCATTCTGTATAAACTCCTTTAGGAGCTCAGTCCAGTTTTTTAACTTCCAGAGAAATTTTGGTTCTGAAATACTTAGTAATACCCAATAAAAGATCCAGTAAGGGGCTGGAATAAAGACCCTCAAATGTCAAGGTCTGTCAAAATCTCTCTCTCTCTCTTCCTTAATGCATGGTTTCCCGCTGATCTGCAGGGTGCTGATCTACAGGGTCAGCTGCCTTTGTCTTCCTCCTCAACAGATGTATGTCTCCTGTATCCTCTTCTTTCACCTGGAAGTGGTCCATGTCCTGCTTCACATTGTCCTTCTATCGCTTTTTGGATCTTCCTCTAGATCGTTTTCCCTCAATCTTAGTGTTCATCACTTTCTTAGCCGGGCCTTCATCCTCCATCCTCATTACATGTCCATACCATCTCATTCCGATCTCTCTCATCTTCTCGTCGATATAATTCACTCCTAACTCCTTCCTGATATCCTCACTCCTCTCTCTGTCCCTCAGTGTGACTCCTTCAATCCTCCTTAACATCCTCATCTCTGTTGCTTCCAGAATTGTTTCCTTTTTCCTTCCCACTGTCCATGACTCTGCACCGTACAGCAACACTGGACGGATGATGGTATTGTATACCTTGACTCTCAGTCTTCTTGGCATCTTTTTGTCACCAATGACACCTGCTAGTTCTCTCCACTTCGCCCATGCTGCAGTTACTCTTGCTCTTACTGCTGCTGCTGAGCCTCCCTCTTCACTAAGAGGTCTGTCAAAATCTGTAGGCCTCTAACTGCATTATGTTTTTAGCCTATTTGGGGGATTTTCTGAAAAATTTGGAATTTGCTTGATTACGACATTTAGGGTGATTTTAAGGTGCTCTGATAAGCATGCTTACCACTTTTTTCTTCGAGCGGTCCCCCAGGCTTTAATCATAACTTTCAACTCATTTTCCCTCACATAATCAAGAGTTATAATTGATCAAAAAAATGTTCACATGGATAATACACTAACCCCTTCCTTGAAAAACTGGTGCTTCGAGACTCCCAATCATGTTTCTGAAAATCAAACTCTTGCTTTTCTTGTCACACCAGTAAGGGTACCCGAGTTTCCCCCACCCCAATACATGTCTAAGACATACATGTGTACTTTACAATGTGCACCATCTGGCCTAGGTTCAAGTCTAGGCCTAATCCATAATACTTATTTTCAAGTAGGCCTAACTTTTGTTTTGTCTGACAGCATGTGACATCACGCCCCAAAAATAACCCACCATAGCAACTTATTATTACAAATGTAGGTCGTATGAAAAGTACAGCGGAGAGTCAAGTTCATAATTCAAGTAAAAAAATTATTTATCAATTTAAAAATAAGTCTAGGAGAGAGAGTGTATAGAATATTGTAATACTCTAAATGTAACCACATATGTTGAGAAGTAATCAACTTGTAGTAATTAAGTCTCGTATGTTAATGACATTTCATTAATATGACTGTCTGATGCAAGCTCATCATGGGGAGCTTGCGTGATTCATGTAGTACTTGAACTTCCTGTCTGTAATAATGATTCCGACTTTATCTACTCCCAAAAAAGCAGACATTTGCTCTCGAAAAAGACTGTTTTCAAGCAAATTTCTTTCTAAGAGAATAATGCAGTGTTTTTTCAAGCCTAAATTTGTCATTTCCAAATGTGCACTTGATGATTTTTTAAAAACAAAATTTAACATTTTCTGAGGTGATTACATATGCAAGTGATCTCAAATTTAATTCCACATGCATCAGTATCCCGGTTAGTATTGGCAAGAATGCATATGCTTTTTATCCATTTTTCTGAGGCAAAACAAGTTTTTGACAAAATGCACTTGAAATGCTTTTAGACAATAAGAGTTGCATTCTTGCATTTTAGGCTGATATTACTCAAAACCATTACTAATCGAAATCTAATAGTATTGCTTAAAGATGACCTTTTAAAATTGTTATACGCAACATCTCAAATAAACATATTAAAATATAACTGATGTAAGCATATGAAAGCTTTCGAGATCAATGCCTACATGATATTATTTTTAACTGTTATCAAATATCACAAAACCAAAAACTTGCCGGAGCAAACAATTCCCTTTGCAGAATGGTGGTAGATGGTCTGAAGATAAAGGCCCTTCAAATGCATCATGTGGAGTCCTCAAAAATCTGTTTAAAAGTCAGTAGGTTTTGTTTTGTTTTTTGTTAATTGTTTTTTAATGTTATAATTCAGACTCATTTTGGACACATAAAAAATATATTATTTTGATGCACTGAATCTCAAAATTGTTGCCATTATAATTTGTCCTGTCATTGAAGAGATAATTGTTTTTCAATTGAGACCAACGATGACTCAATCAGGTCAGGTTAAGGATCAAAACATTGTCGGCTACCAAACATTTGGTCGTGACGTCTCCAAATATTTGCGATCAAATTTAAAGTATAATCCGTTTGTTGCAATGTATATGGCAATTCAACATATGTGCAATTTAGTGCGAAATTTTATTTGGTCTCAACTCGGTGTGAAGTTATTTTACTTGAAGTCAATCGTAATTTCGACGTCATGATCAAATGTTTGGTAGCGAAAATTTTGTTTGAAGGCCGACTATGTTTTGGCCCTCAATCGAGAAAATGTGACTGATGATAGGGCATTTTGTTTGTGAAGTAGCTTATATGTAGGCCTATTTATTGATTTTGTTCCAGTATTAACTGACCACTGAACCTCTGATCAGATTAATATCTAAAGTAAGTCAAGGCTAATTTAGATCAACACCAAAGCCTGTTTAGAAAGTAAATATCTAAAACCACTGTATATTGTTTTATAGTCTTAGGAAGTGATTAGTTAATTAGTGTGAGCAAAACAAATTGGGGGATTAAAAGTTGTAGAATGATGCAATAGCATTAGGTGATGTTATAGAGGGCTCACTTCTGGTACCTGACACTGATAAATTACAAAATGATTGTACATTTAGGCCTTGTATTATTTACAATTTTTGTTTAGGCATTGGTAAAACACACCTAAATTTAAATTCATGTGGTTTAGACGCTGTTTAATCAGGGACTTAAAGTCTACATTAAAAGCATTAGTCACAATCACCAAATGAAGTTCACTTTTTTCAACACTTTGGTGATTTTATTGTATATTTAGAAAGTTCTTCCAATTAGTACTTTAGAACCAATAAACATAACCATTCCTGAACATTTATAGTAAAATAGACAATCATTTGTGCTTTAAATTTTTACTTCTCCAGAGAAGTAAAAATTCAGTGATAGTGTTTACAGAGACAAATTACCAAGTTCTTAAAATTACAACATTTTTGTTACTAACAATACACTTTAGGGAAGAGATAATATGCTTAAACCTTCCAAAAGATTAATGCTCACTTTTAAATCAACAGCTGTACATTTGGAATATCAAACTTAACATAGACGCATATGTAGGCATTACTAACCCTAACACTTTTGACCACTTCTTCATTTAAAAACTATCTCCTCGGAAATTTGCAAGTCAAAAATCACGGGTTTTCACCTAGATTCGAACCCGGGACCTCCCACTTCCCGACCCAATTATCACTATGTCAAGCCATCGAGCAGGCGCTGCCATGGCAGCGATTCCGTGATCATATCTAACTCGGGTCTTATAATGAGGTATTTGGACCTAGGCGAATTTCTTCACTTTGTGGAATTGGATATTGTGAGATTCAGTGGGGTTAGGGTTAGCCCTAACCCACAAGCAGGAGGTCCCGGGTTAGAATCCAGGAGAAAACCAACAATTTTTTACTTGCAAATTTCCGAGGAGATAGTTTTTAAATGAAGAAGTGGTCAAAAGTTAAGGAAAATAGAAACACTGTTGATAGAACCCTAAGAAAAGAATTTGGCTGAATATTGTCTTTTTAGAGCAAATGATATGATTTTGTTTGTTGGTAGGAACTATTAAATTCTTTCTTTGATTCAAATAGGTTTTAAAAGTTTTTGCAAAGGCATACTTTAAAAACCCATTAAAAACTTGACCCTAACCCACTAAACCATGACCCGACCTTAACTCCCAAACCATGGCCTGACCCTAAACCTTAATTTGCCACTCAAATGTTTCATACCCAAGTGGATCCTGGCTAATGCCTTTAAAGGTTGGTATTCGGATCTGGTGAAATTTTTTGAACATATCCTTTTTCCATATTGTAATGAAGGGTCATCACCTCCATAAAGCAGTTGTAAAGATTCATTTGCAAACCTTGAGCCAAATTATTGCTATTGGCAAAAATGTATCAGAGAGTGACCCATAGAAATGTATAGGATATTAATTCTTGTTAACAAAATATTCCAGTAATTCAGTACAATTTTGACCATATCCCTTCAACTAAACATACTATGGTCGTGAAAATTTACTATGAGAAAAATATGCGCTTTCATCTGGTATCCAAATCTCCAATTTGATATTTTGAGTGAAAGTGATCGGAATACACATTTTGCATGGATGGCTACCATCTCATTGGTTTAAAGCAATGATTAGGTAACTTGCTCTGGCAAGATTTTGTACAAAATACAAGCTTGAACTTGACATCAATCATTAACCATTGTAAATAATGTGATAATTGAATACTGATACCATTATTAATTACGTTTGACGCCTAATATCTAATGATCTCTGAAATGTCAAGACATTCAGGCTATGCTGTTTGTTTCTTGCCAGTGTAGTGGAAACTGTGTGCAGTATAGGAAGGGGGACCTTTCCGTTAGCACTTTTGGTGTGTATACTGCAGGGCTGAATACTTTTATGTTAAAGGCTATATTAAACAGCTTAGGCTAAATTCAGAGGTTTACTTTGAGGAAATTTTATACTATTAGCTCCTAGACGGTCATTGATTTTGATTCCTATAATGTATGACTTAATAAAATAACCCAATACACTTGGAAAAACAATAATAAAATAACCCAATACACTTGACAAGAGCTGAATAATAGTCTTGATTGTGATCAACATGATCAGACCATTTATCTGCCAGATATGCCCTATAAATGCATCATGCCCATATGCGAGTACCTCCTCCATTGAACGCGAAAGAAATTTTTTAGGCTGACCAATCTCCAAATCCTTAGGTAGGGTGTCTTCTTATAAGAGCTGATTGCGGCCAACATGATCAGACCATTAAAGCCCGGACATAAGTATTCCGTCAATAAACGAGCCTCCCCTCCCCAGAGGTGCCCATCTCCATCATGTCATAATGGCGAAAAACAATGAGAAAAGGATGACCTATTTCAACTGACAGGTACTATAAGAACTAAATAATGGTGTGATTGGGACTGCATAATCAGACCATTAATGCCCCGGACATACATATCATGCCAGTATGCGAGTAGTCCCCCTCCCCTAGAAGTGCCCATCTTCATCATGTCATAATGGAGAAAAGTCAAGAGAAAAGGATGACCTATTTCAACTGACAGGTACTATAAGAGCTGAAAAATGGCATGATTGGGGCTGCATAATCAGACTATTAATGCCCCGGACATACATATCATGCCAGTATGCGAGTAGTCCCCCTCCCCTAGAGGTGCCCATCTCCATCATGTCATAATGGCGAAAAGTCAAGAGAAAAAGATGACCTATTTCAACTGACAGGTACTATAAGAGCTGAAAAATGGCATGATTGGGGCTGCATAATCAGACCATTAATGCCCCGGACATACATATCATGCCAGTATGCGAGTAGTCCCCCTCCCCTAGAGGTGCCCATCTCCATCATGTCATAATGGCGAAAAGTCTTGAGAAAAAGATGACCTATTTCAACTGACAGGTACTATAAGAACTAAATAATGGTGTGATTGGGACTGACATGATCAGACCATTAATACCCCGAATTCTGCCAGTACCCCCTCCCCCAGAGTTGCCCATCTCCATCATGTCATAATGGAGAAAAGGATGACCTATTTCAACCGACAGGTACTATAAGAACTAAATAATGGTGTGATTGGGACTGACATGATCAGACCATTAATACCCCGAATTCTGCCAGTATGCAAGTACCCCCTCCCCCAGAGGTGCCCATCTCCATCATGTCATAATGGAGAAAAGGATGACCTATTTCAACCGACAGGTACTATAAGAACTAAATAATGGCGTGATCAGGGCTGACATGATCAGACCATTAATCCTCAATTACTTCATCATATTTGTTTCGTATCAATAGAAAGATGAAATGCAACCGGCCGGCAGATGTCTATTTCAATTGCCTTTGTACAAACAAAATGGGCCGCGGTTTAGTTGGCACAACTTGGAGTTTCACTGACGACTTTCAACATTGGAAATATATATAAGTATGATGATGTACCAGGTAGTACCAACGTGATTTGACAAGGTTCTGTTTTGCCAGGTGGCCAATGTCCGGCCTGGAATGTCCAGTATGTATGTCAGTATGTATTGCACTGGACAGCTGATCAACGTTATCCATCTCATGTCATTGAGATCATTGATGTCATCATCATCATGGTCCATCTGTTGTTAACTCCTCCCAAGAGGAGATGACCTGTGCTTCCCATCATGCATTGCATCCTATGGAATATTTTGTACAGGAAATTATGCGAGTAGTCAGTGATGAAACATATCACTGAAACATGCCTGAAATACGTATGGGAAGCAATGACGTCATAATTTATGTAAATCACCCAACACGTGCATTTTGGTTCCAAACAAACGGGGTGGACAGTTTTGCCACACGTTAAGTCTGTGGGGAAAAAAGTCGGACTCCTATTTGATACCATAACATTCGTCTAAAACAAAAATAGGGAAAACATGTAGAACTGTTATGCTGAAGGTTGTGATCACAAGCCAGGACGGGACCCCTGTCGTTATTTTCGTTTTGCAACCGAGAAAAATCAGTCTGATTTGTATGTTTACGTACGCCTATTCTGTTAATACCTATGATCAGTGGACATAATCATTTGTTTGGAACCAGATCGCACTTGTTGGGCTAATTATTCATAAACATGACGTCACTACTTCCCCGGCGTATTGAGATCATGACAATTAACATTGATTTAGGGTCATTTCAACACTATAACAATTATCTACTCATACTTTCCTATGCAAACAATCCTGTCAGAAGTAATGCATGATGGGATACAGACGATATTCTCTCTGGCTCCTCTTCATTGTGCTTTAGATTTCAGTGTTTGTTATGATGTAATACTGGTTATGTTGACAGATTATTGGGTCAAAGTATTAATTCTTGAGACAAATATAAAGGGTCAAGGTATTCTAGCAGCAAATGTTAGGGGTCAAGGTATTCTAGAGGCAAATGTTAGGGGTCAAGGTATTCTAGAGGCAAATGTTAGGGGTCAAGGTATTCTAGAGGCAAATGT
>JXSR01S030508.1:30792-41126 GCA_000969725.1 Ophiothrix spiculata | reverse complement strand
TCCACCCTGGCTAATTAGCTTTAACTGGTTATTAAGCCTACTTAATCACTCTATTTTGGGTTCTATTTTTAATTTCTTGAAAGTCAAATAAATTGTCTTTAAAATGATACCAAAATTAAAACATTTCAAGGGATTGCTGAAAAGATATGACAAAATTTAAGCATAAATCATTCTCAATGTAACAAATCCACCTTTTATGGGTGCCCACATTAAAAAGAAAGACCATATGAAAAACTTTTTTTCTTGACTGTTACTTATTTACTTTTTCAACTTATCAATTATAAAGTGTAAGCTTGTAATCTTACAGATTTCACAGTCATGATACCCTTAGCTAAAATTCTGAAATCAAAACTAGAAGAGGATATAAGAATTTATAGGAACAAACATTTTTTGTCGTGATTGCTTTATATTAACTCTTTCAGCTTGCCAATTAATAAAGTGTAAATTTGTAATCACACAGAAATTACATAATACCCCAGGCTATATTTCAGTATTGAAATTTTTTAAAAAGAATATATTAAAATGTGTACAAACAAATAAGTTTGGTCATGATGGGTCCATATTAACTCTTTCAACCGGTCAATTAAACTTACAATCTTCCAGGAATGATCTGATACCCTAGGTTAAAATCCAGAAATGAACACTTAAAGAAGATATTAAAGGGATAGCCCTATGATTTTCAAAAAAATGAAGGAGTCTACAGAATTATTAATGAATAAAAAGTTAAAAATCAATAAAAAAATAGTTTAATCATCCCTGTTTTACTCACAGAATCACATTATGTGTTCTTCCAGGGGGCAGTCCCATTCTGGAGGTGATGCGTATGTAAGGGTCAAAAGACCCCCTATTCAGCGTCGCTGGCACTCAAAGACCCCTAATTTTTTCAATTGCATGTGCTCTCACCCAAAGACCACATAATTTTTTATATTTTTCTCTCACCGAATGCCAATTTTCGCTCACCCAATGCCAAAAACAGGCTCTCGCCCAATGACCCCTCATTTTTTGACCAATAAGACCTCATATTTTTGTATTTTTCTGTTACTGAATGCCAAAAATCAGGCTCTTACTCAATGACCCCTTGTTTGAGCCTTTGCTCGCATCGAATGCCCCAGCCTGTCGAAGCGCGGTCCTTACACCCGTATCCATTTCAAATATGACTGCCCCCGGGTGTTCTTCCCCAGCTTTTATACTCCTTTTTTACTTAAATTTCTTTAAAATATCACTCTTAGACAATTATAAGATCTGTTTTTCTTTTATTTTGAGTTTTTCGCCTCAAATAGAGCTCATATTCAATTATAATGGATTGAATTTGACTGGTATAAAGCTGAATCAAAGCAACAGTGTCATTCAGCTGCCAACTGGATGGAATTTCTGGTAACTGGTTACCCAAAAATTCAGAGATTGACAATTTTGTCTCTAATTTCAACATAATAATAATAATAATATACAGCTTTTGTATAGTGCTGCTAAACTTATTAACAAATTCTCATAGCGCAGCTGCCTGTTAACGCTGCTTTCAGGTTGCTGTCACAATCATTTCGCTTCAACTAGGAGTCATGTCACTAGCCAAGCGCACACCCTATCCACACAGATTGTAATGTTTCCCATTATTATAACAGCTCCCGAATATTGCTCGGGTCGACAAAGCAATCAAGATTAAATGTGTTGCCCAAGGGAATAACCTGTTGGCCGTAGCGGGGCTCGAACTCGCTACCTACTGATTCGGAGTCCTTCACTGTTCCACCAGACCACACGAGCTCTTTTCTTTATTTTTGATAAAACAATCACAGTTTGCATTCATGATCATGCTATTCCTGTAACAACAAAAAAGTTCATATGTGAGAAAAAGTGAAATTTCAATATCATGATGATGGGCAACCCTTTTAAAATGTGTAGAAACAAAAAAGCTTGTCATGATTGCTACATGTCAGGTCTTTCAACTGGTCAATTATAAAGTGTCATCACACAGGAATGACATGATACCGATAGCTGAGATGTCCAAACGAGATGTGAAATGTAATTACGTCTTTGTTGACAAATATGCGACCACCTGACAGGAGAAGCCTCCATGCAGCTTTCCTGTGAAAAGCGTGATTTAACCCACTTTTTCCTGAAGTTTTGACCCCTATGAAAATAAATATTAACTTTGTATCCTGAAAATGGCTTAATGGTTTATTCAGAGTCTTGTCAATATGCATTATTCGACGTCCATCGATACGCAGTCTTTACACACGCATAATGAATAGCGCATGTAAAAGAGTGCACATTGATGGATGTCGCACAGTGCATATCGACAAACTCTGAATAAACCATAATTGGTTTTTTTTTATGATTTAATATGTTTCTCTTTCGTTAGATAGAGAATTAGTATTATCAACTCAACAGTCAAAGAAAACATGATGCCACATTTTAAATGTACGCTTTTTGAATTGAATACGCCAGTACAAGAAAACCCCAACTCCAATAGCTCCCTTCTGTAAAATATAAATGCATACAAATGTCTGAAAATGCTTTGGCATACACTAAAAGCATTTCCATGTCTATATCCCAATCATAGTGTCACATTTGACCTTGTAGTTGAAGTTTTTAGCCATTGTTAGATAAGTGTTATAGTATATAGTTGCAGAGGGGAGCTTGTATTGAAACATCTTGGCTTGTGAGATAATCGCATAAGCCAAATTTTGCATCTTGATTTGGTTCACATATGACCTACCATCGACAGGGGCTCATCCACAACCTCTGTATTACGAGACGTGTGTTGTAACTGCTCGGTTCAAAAGGGTTTAATGTCAATGTCTCACTCTGCCCATCAAATGAACGTGTCTAGTTATGTCACTACATCTGATGATCTATCAACATGAAGGTTTTTTTTGTGTGTTAGTTATCCATATATCTTTACATGACAGAGAGCGAAGCATGTCTAGTTATGTCACTACATCTGATGATGTATCAACATGAAGGTGTTTTTTTGTGTATGTGTTAGTTATCCATATATCTTAACATGACAGAGAGTGATAACCAAGTGGCCATCCTGTCCACGAGTTTCTGTCACTCAGAGAGAGGGAAAATATTTCCGTCACTTTGACCTCACACCTATATGCTATAAATGAGATATAATTAGGCACCAATGACATTAACACTTTAAATTTATCAGATTTCTGGTTCAAAGCTGTGATCAAATTTCAAACTGAACTCAACTAGAGAAGGGAAAGTGTGTCTGTCAATTATTGTGATTATGCTTTGGATTTCTGAATTATACAGTAATGACATTAACACTTTGCATTTATCAGATTTCTGGTTCAAAGCTGTGGTCATATTTCAAGCTGAACTCAAATAGAGAACGGAAAAGTGCATTTCGATTATTGTAGTTATGCTTTACATGATGGAAGATGGATTTTTGAATTATATATACAGCAGTGACATTAAGGACTGTGCGCCTATCGGATTTCTAGTGAGAACTGCGGTCAAGTTTTGAATTGAATTCAAACTGAAAATGGAAAATAAGTTGATTATACCTCACGTAGTAAATGGATTTCTATTCTCTCGAATGTGGATGGATGAGTTTATGAAAACCAGTATCTAAATGTCTGGTGTTGTTTTTATCCTTATGGCTGAAGTACATGAACCCAAGTGCCTCAGATTATCTTAGTCTTATGTACAGACATAATTGTGTCATAATAGATGTGTATAATTTGCTTCCATTGGTGCTGATTTGAAAAATTTTGTTTAGACTTTTGTACAGACATACTTGTGCCATAATAGATTTGTATGATTTGCTTCCATTGGTGCTGTGTTGGATTCTAACCTAATCAAATGAAATCAAATTCAACGTGATTTGAAGCATTTTGCAAAATAATGGCTACAGTATTACATTTCGCACCTAATCCGTCAATTGGCATTCCAAAAAGAAATGTTACGCTCTGTATCTATTCTCATTCTCACGACTCGCGTGTAGTCAATGGATTTTCATACTTGATGAATAATAATCACTTTGGACATAACAGACGCAACAGCAATGGAATAATTTTGACACCTCCACCAAGGAGAAAAAAGGGGCAACGAAAAATACCGTCATTGCTTATGAGCGCATCTGACAGCGAATATGAAGGAAGCATGATGCCTTTCTCATATACTGAGGGGTGGAATAATTATACATGTCCAGGTAGAGTTTTATTTCATATTCATACACTCTGCGTTAAGGACACGTTGAAATTGTAAATCTAATTAAACAGTTGGTAACTTATACGCATTCATTAACGCTGCGTATCGCGTCGTACAATTCCATGTACGCGTACGCGTAACATGCTCGCGCTTGTATGGCAAGTTTCATTTTAAAAGAAAGGTAAATCTAAATTACAACATTTGATTAACATGGGACGATGGATGGTTGTATTTTATGTTTTATTGAAATAGCAAACATATATTAAAAAAATGACCGGTATGCCGTTTAAATTCATTGCAATTTTATTCTAATAATTGTCGTGTATGAATTAGATTAATAACTGCTGTTTACTTGGCGCTCTTGAAATTTTACAAAATAATGCACCTTGTGCGGAAGTCTAAGTTGTCCAACTCATTCGGCTGCACCTCGTGAGTGCGGACAACTCTAACTTCAGCACGCGGTGCATTATTGTTGTACAATTTCACTCGCGTCAAGTAATACGCAGTTATCAATCTATAATTAACAATTCGACTAAGTCCTCTGTCAACAACTCACTTTACTTCAATCATTTTTTTTTTCATAAGTCTGATTTGCTGCAGGTGGATCGTCACAATAATTTCTCTTCATTCAGGCATTTTGCATCCTTTACAAGAGCACATCCTATTGGAACTTATATAGTATACAAATACAACATGGTTTGAGTTGAAGTATCGCAAAATATTGTCCCCGAGGTGTTGGATGATCGAGACTTCCTCCAGAGGCGCAGCCCGAGGGACAGTATTTTGCAATACTTCTCTGAAATAAACCTTAAAAATTTAACTTGAAAATAAATCAAAAATCAACAAATTCAATATGACTTTGCCTTGAGCCATACGGTAGTACCAAGCAGAAGTTTTTACCACTTTCCCCGCGTGTGTGTAAAACAAACAGGCGCAACACGTAAACGCATACCCGCGCTGCTGTACTTGAGTATTAACGCACACGCAGGAAAGTAGCCAAAAATACTCTTTGCGCGTCTCCGCTATTTAACCAATAAAAAGACTGTACATTTAAACTTATAAATATTCAAGTGGTGTAGTAATAGTATTTACCTTTTATGCAGCTTTTATAACCTGGATTAGGAGACTATGATGGACAAATTTTGACAGTTTTAGGTGCAGGAGGAAGGCCAGAGTGCCAGAGAAAAAATTATGGAAGAGAGTATATGGACTGAAAACCAAATGCACATACAGAACCGGGACCGAAATCGAACCCGGGACTTATTAGTGCAAAGCATGGGAAATACCTGTACTACGGTGTGCTAACCCGCTTCGCCTCCTGTTACTCAACTATGTATGTCTTTCACTTGTTAAACTTGTGTCTATACTCTCTAAATCTTGAAGTATGCAACAAGCAGCTGATTTACACACAAAAACAAGTATGACCTTAGGCCAAAAAAAATAATTGTTTGATTGGCGTAACATAGAAAAAAAAATAGGGTAGGTAGGTTGGATTGGTTTTTTTTTTTAATATTTTTTTTTAATTTTCTAAGTCTATGTTTCACATACAAGAACACAAAATATATGGCACATACACAAAAACATGTTCACTTTTTCTGTAACACATCTTTTATTTGTCATTTTGAATGTCCTGCAAGCCATATCTTGGGCTCCCATGAATCGATTCCCATCAAATTTGGGATTTGGAGGTTTTTTACCATGCTCAAAAAAATATAAAAATATCTAGGGTCGGTGGTAAAATTAGGGTAGGTCGGGTTACGCCAATCAAACAATTTTTTTTTAGGCCTTACGGGGAAGTAAAATTGTTCATCTTTTCCAAATAAAAAAGATGTACTCAATGTTGCTGAATATTCCAATAAACTTATTTTCAAGGTTTGTCCATGTGATAGCAACAAAATTAGCCACGAACAATATTGAAATTATGAACGATTCATGTAAAAAAATATTAATACGCAGTGATTTGGTCTTAATCAATCCTAATCAATCATTGCTAGTCTCTTACACAATACAAAACCACCAGTTCACAATGTTGTAGTATACACGGAATGTGCTGTTGATCTTGTAGCAGAGTCTGATTGTCAAGGTTTATAGAGTATAATTGTTCCATTTTTCTGTTTGTTTTCTTTCAGTGGAAGCAGTGGTAGAGTATGACTACGATGCAGTCAACCCTGACGAGTTGAACCTCAAGGAGGGCGAACTCATCACTAACATTAATATGCTAGAGGAAGGGTGGTGGGAAGGAGAACTCAACGGTAAACGAGGAATGTTCCCAGATAACTTTGTCAAGGTAAGAAACATATTTTTTGTATGATAAATTTTGTTCTAGACTGTGTTGTTTGGACTGAAATATCGGATATAGTGGGTTGACTCTTGAGGTAATGTTCAGATCTCTCATAAAAGCCCTACACGCACTTACTATAGGGTATGTCTTCAAAGATTGAAAAGCGTCCTTGATTGAAACAAGGAAATTTAACATATAAATGAAAATTGAAAATTTGGAATTTTGTTCTTTGTGTTGCACTGCACTATATGTGTGTTAAACTATGTGGTTTTTCTTATTACAAAATAGAGCCTTTTTCAACTTGAATACTTTTTTGAGACACACGATATAGATTTCTCTGAAGGCAACACTACGACAAAGGGAAGTTTGTCTATATTATTGGTACATACGCGCCTGTCATCACACAATATCTTTAAAGAATCCAAGCACATCTCAAATGAAAAATAGGCTGATCTATTGAAATCATTAAATTTCCTACAAAACAAATCTGCAGGGTGCGTACGCCAAAAGCGTGTGCGAGTATGCAGCAATATAAGAGATGCACCGCACGTATCTTTGTTGGTCGATTGATTTCGCAATTGCATGAATAGATAAGTCTTTCATACTACGCAAGGTAGTATAATTGTTTACTCCACGCATTTATTGCATTCAGATGTTCATGATTTGTAGGAAATTTTATGACTGATAAGTTTTTCTGTTTAAGGGAATGTGCAAGGAAAAGCAACTCTTTTCCTGGCAAAATAACACATTTTATAAGGAGAAATCTAGTGATAAATTCATGTTACTTTTTAAAGATTTACACTGAAAATGTAGTATTTGTTCTATTTGTTTGTTTTAGAACATTACAACTGTTTTTAGAAAAATAATAATATTGCCTTCAGAAATATGCAAGTTTTAGATATAAATATTTTCTAAATATCTCAAAAGGGGACCCCTAACTTTGAGTCTGCACCAAGTCACTGCCAAAAATTGGCTTCCCCTGTAGTAGAATTTCTTGGATCCACCCCTAAAGAAGGACAACAAATTTGCCAAATTTTGAATGGTTGATCACACCACTTTAGAACAGATTTTCCATCTCAACCTCAATGACCTATTCTCTGATGCCACAACTGCAGAGATAGCCTAAATATGGGCTAGCTACCATCACAGTTTGAATAGACCAATCAAATCAGCATATGTGATCCGCCATATCAATAGGTACCTTAAAGTCGGCATAGTGTATTATACAAATACAACATGGTATTGAGGGAAGTAGTGAAAATTACTGATCCCGAGGTGTTGGATGCGTGTGACTACTTCCTGACGCGAAGCGGATGGAAGTAGTCACATGCATCCAACAACGAGGGATCAGGAATTTTCAATACTTCTCAAAATAAACCATGTTGTATTTGTTTTATTATACCTCATAAATAATTCAGATTCAGATTCAGATTCATTTATTCCAATATCAAAAATATGTATCAGTTTACATAACAAACAAACATGATAAAAAACAATGATATTGCGGACATAATCAAAAGACCAACAAGATCTGAAGCGATTATATATAATTATGCCCAAAGAACAAAACTTAAACAAAAAAACTTTATTTTAAAACATCAGAAACATAAAATTACACAAGACAATGCCCAAATACAAGAAGTGATATAATGAAGATGATTTCAAAGATCATTTCATTTCAATTACAACGGAGAATGTCCAAATCTTCAACTATAATAAGCTGACAGAAATTTTGATTTCAATTTGTTTTTAAAAGTTTTGACAGTTTTGGATTGCTTAATGGTTTTGTCAAGGGAGTTCCAAAGAGAAGGTCCACAATTCCGAATAGCCTGGTTCGAAAATGCTTTCTTTGTCTTATTTATCACATATCACATTCACTGAATGAAATATAAGCAAAACCAAAAATCGCTTAAAATGTATACTGTTTTGGGTCACTGTATGAATTTCCAACCTAAGGGGTGCGATAGTTTTACAATTTTTTCCCTGCATGGGCGTTTCGCGTAATAGGGGAAGTAGGCAAAATGCTGTCACGCGCATCAGGTTTAACTGTCCAATTATATTTCATGGTTGCCTAATGAATATTTATGAGGTATAGTAATACATGATGTAGGCCATTGAAGCTGAGCATAGTCAAAAAAACGCATCCAAGGTCGAATTTCTTATTTCATCAGAAACGTTACCTCAGAAGTGTCTTCTATCATATTAATTAGGTCACATCACCCAAAACATCAGAAAATGTGTGAAAGGCCAAGATAAAAATCGCACTCTCCAACCATGTTTTACTCACTTTAAACTTGATATAGTTTTCCGAATCAGCCCAATGTTTTTTAGCAATTTGGATGTAACTTTGTAACCAAACATCCAATAACCACAAAACAAGGTATCATTTTAAAGTCTCAGCTTTCAGATGAGACCAAAATATCAGTTTTGATTTTGGAACCCTTTGGGTACCTTTTAATATGGCAGGTCACATGTGACTAAACTATTGTACACTACAACACAACTGAATTTGAGACTTTATCCACTTCCATTTCTGACAAAATTTGCAGTTCAAAAGGTCACCAATAGAAAAGCCGCATGCAATCACGAAAATGCTGATAAAAATCATTAAACCCTTCTAAATTAATTAATTTGATGCCTAAAATAGATTTTCAGAGAAGCTGAAATTGCAGACGTTTGATAAGGAAAGTGATCGGTGGATAGGAGCTAGGGAAGGGTGTGTGAGAATTGACCACACTTAATAAGTTTCCTTGTTAACCAGAGAGCCATGCGCCCAGACCTATTTCACTGATAGGCCAATTAACTCTAAAAATAAATGCTGGAAAATGTCTTGTGTACAGGGTGGGACAAAAGTGAATATGAGGTTAAGATGCTTCAAAATGACCTGCAGTAATAAACACAGTGGTTTCAATCTGAAAAAAAGGTTCAATTTTGAGGAAATAAATTTTGAGGCATATGATGACATAGCTAGAACTAATTGAACACATTTATTGTGAGTTTCTGTGCTAGTTTAACAGAAAAAAGTTGTTTGAAAAAAAAAATTCGACCTGATTTTTGCAAGATTTATGGTCTGTTGAAAAAGGGTAACACAATGATTTTTTTATCAAACACAAGCTGGAAATTTTAAAGATTTATCAACTCAACTAATACCTTGGATATTTTGTTATATTTATTTTATTAATTAAGAAAATAAACGTAAAAACAGAAGGGCATCCAAAGGTAACACTTTTAAGCACTAAAGTTTTGATGTAGTCTGTATGTTTTTTAAAGCTAAAACTTTTTTTAAGACTTTGAGTGATTGAGTTTTGGCTTGGGTGTGGTCCTGATGGAGGAGAGAGATTTGAGATATTTAACTCAAGTATAGTAACTTAAATTTAGTTTTGTCACTTATGGAATATGGAAATGCATTTTATGAAAGATACAAGGCAAAATTCCTAGCATAGATCTTCAAAACACATCTTTGAGCTTATGTTTTGTTTTGGTGTAAACATGTTTTCAAATTCCTCTGTAAATCCAGGGGGCACTCAACGCAATGACATGTGCTATGTACCACAAAAAGATTACTTTTTGAAAGTCTGTTCTCACCCAATGACCTTAATTGTTGGTTTATTTCTTTCAGGTGATAAAAGAAGACAAGTCAGATAAAAAATCCAAGTCCAAAGCTCCAGGACCACCAGTAAATGGAGACACCGCCAGTATTCATAGTTCACAATCACAGGGCTCCAATGACTCAGAGGTTGTTAAAAGAGGTAAACAAATTGTAAATTAAATCTGGGTAGAAATCTAAGACAGAATTCCAGGACCAGTAACTGGAGACACTGCAGGCTCTTTAAATGGCTCAGAGGTCTTTAAACGAGGTAAACAACAATTTTGTAGATTAGATTTGGCCAGA
>JXSR01S030508.1:11063-24860 GCA_000969725.1 Ophiothrix spiculata | reverse complement strand
TTGCAAACACCAATCAAAATGTATGCTAAGTTTGAATTCTCCAATTGCTATATATAGTTTTTGCAAACTATAATTTTTCTACATGTAACCATTTTGGGGGGACACCTGGTATTTGATAATACTTTAAGAGACATTTAATATGGCTAATCCCTTTAGCTATCATTTACAGTGTTAAAATAAGATTGTAAGAGTGAAATGCCCATCTTCTTTGGAAATAATTTATGCATGTTTTCAACTTTTGGTAAGAGGGAGATACTCTGTCACAGATTGCATGAGTTTGATATTTCACTGGAAGCTCTGGGTGAATGCGGATCAGATAACTTGCAATATAATACCATAGTTTGCAATATTTATGGTGAAAGTTTGCTATTTTTGAGTACAAGTACAAAAGCAATTCGAGCAAAGATAAATTCATTGTTGTACGTTATACCAGTGTGTTTCAAGAAAGACAATTTAAAATCTGAAAGCAGAGGACATTACTCAGTTATCTGGTTGGGTAGCCAAGTACAATAATTATGAAAATCTGAAGTATGGCTGTTTCGAATGAAATATAATTGTGAGCTGTTTCCATGCTGCAGCTTTAATAGTGTTTTAATGCCAAAACCTGGTATTCTTATCCTTGATAATTGGTGCATCCCCATCACTTAATTAATTAAGAGAAGGTTAATTGTTGCTGTTAAGTCAATGGAAAGTACCAATAAAATGGCATCAAATGCCACTACACTAAAAAGCATGTTGCTGCAAACCATCAAAATATTTGGTTTGGGCTCTAAATATCTGGTTTTGCTATTTTTACACACATATTGTTGATGAGAAGGTGTTGGGATACCAATACTTTATGATTGTTATGTCCAGTTATAGATAGCGGTACATATTGTGCGGAAAGCTCTGTTTGAATACAAGCATTCCCTTCCAAGGGACTGGCCTAGATTCTTCCCACTAATTTTTTACCTACATATTTTTTTACTTGAATCGATAGAACATGTTTATAGTAACATAACCTACAAGTAGTTTTCCAAAATTTTGAGGAATATTGGAGAAAATTGCAATTCTTTACCTACTTTAATTTTTTTATGCCAGCGCAAAATAGTGGTGTGAAAACAGTGTTTCTAGTTTGAAAACTTAAAAAGATCTTGTTTCTACACCTATGATGGCCAATCAAATTATTTTTGATGAAACTGTTTCTCTTTTCCCCCTACTCTCGCACGCTTAAATACAGTCTAAGTCCGAATACGTCATGAAAAAATTTCCGGTTTTCCCGGCTCCTGGGATTCGAACCCCTGACCCCCGCTATCCCGATCCAATGTCCAGCAATGCCAAGCCACCGAGCGTGGCCTGCCCGGGCAGCAATTCCCTGATCATTTATATCCGCCGTCTGTGACGTATTCGGACTTAGGCGAATTCTTGATTTCTTACTGTAGTACTTTGTAGTACGTAGGAAGGTAAGGGTTAATATGTATTAAATTATCTCCAGGAGCTTTGTTTGATCTTTTATCTGGTAAATCTATCTGAGGTACAAATTTAGGAAACACAGGATAGTCACACCACCATCAAAGAATGATATATTGCAAATTAATTCTTTCTCAATTTGAGCCATTTGTGTGAAAATGTTTGCACTTTTTTGGATTTTACTCTATACTTTTTAAGGTTTATTTAGAGCATTTCCATAAGTTTTTAATTCTAGGTGGAATCTAGGCTAGTCCCTTTAAATGAGGAAGAAGAATTTCAAGATTCAATAGTTCTTTTTCCAGAATCTTTAAAATTTGCTTCGCTGCTGAGATTTTATTTTAGATTTGATAGATTCACAAGTGTTAAGGTACAATCAGTGATTTTGTACTGCGTTCAGACACCCAAATTTGTTCCACATAAGGTAATCTCAAATTCTGATTTATGAAAATCTTAACATCTAAGTACTGAAAACAAGGATTGATTAATATCACTGACTGTAATTTTTAAGGTATAGAATTGCATTTCCTGACCCCCTTAATTTTAGTCAAACTTTCGATTCTGATGTAATTTGTCTTTGAATCGGTATGATACCAATCTATCTTATAAGAGACGTAACAAAATTCTGTCTGGTTGCTTCAAAATATGCAGTTTTTTAAATCCCCTAAACCTGTTATTGTATTTACTTATATGGGAAGCAAAGACAAACCTTATATTTATTAATGATGATATGCATTTGATAAATAAAAGTCAGATAATTTAATTTATCTGATAGAAATTTTTGACCTTTAGGATGTATTTAGCAAAATCCACTTCATCGAGAGAACTTAAAAATCATCATGGCAATATTTCATTTTTTTTTTTAAATTGCTTAAATTTTTCCAAAAAAAACCCAGCAAAATCCACTGATGCAATTTCAATCTGGTGGAATATTTACCACAAGGTCAGCACAAAACATACATTGATGCAAGTGATATTTGACATTTTACTGAATATACTTCCTTATAATACAGCACATAATAATTAGTATATAGTTTGCTACCAAAAAAAAAATCATTGAGAAGAAATTAAATCAAATTTCTCATAGTATAGATAACTTAACAAACTAAAGTGGAATTCAATATTACCAAAATCAGAAAGTTGATTAAATTCTAGAGGCTGCTTCATTGCAAGTGACCGCATGGGACGTACATTAGTAAGCTTTACTACATAACCCTCTATTGAACAAAGTAATCAAGAGAACTGTGAATGTTATAACCATCAAATAGCTATAGTATCAATATCCCATAATCAGTAATTGAATGTTGTACATACAACCACATCACAACAGTGCATACACTGCATACATAGCTATTATTGAAGTCATTAAATTTCCTACAAGTCATGAAATATTGAATGGAACAAATGCGTGGAGTAAACAAATGTATCACCTCGCATAGTACGAAAGACTTTTCTTTTCACGCAATCGCTGCGTTAAACAGCCAATCAATAATTTTAGCTGTCAATGCGTAGTCACGCTCACACTCATTAAATGCACCCTACAGATTTGATTTGTAGGAAATTTAATGATTTCAATAATAGTATAAAGATACATCGGTTCAGAGCAGTGATTGGAATGTTATTACTGTTTATATGTAATTTTAATGCAAGAAATATATCAAATATTACCACATGCCATATTTGTTAATGATAATAGTTTAGGTATATCACCATTTTAATATATTAAAAAATGAAGTAAATTTAACATCACCATTTTTAGTGTGATAAAAAATGAAGTGAATTTAAAGAATTTTATTAGCAACTTTATAAAAGCATCTCGATTAAGTTTATTGTCAATATAATATATTATATTGGCTTTTATTGACAGCAAAATAAATTGCAGGACTTATTTAGCTAACAGCAAACATTATATTGACAATAAAATTTAATATTATTATGACTATAAAAACATTATACTTTTACGACTTGTTTGTTAGATATGATTTATATTTTTTCCAGCAGCTTACAGAACAGATTTTGCATAGTTTCACCTCATTTTGTCATGTAAGTGCATGAAAGTTGTATCTGCAATAGATGCCATTTGACATTAATTTGGATTGCAAATTCTGTAATCTCTAGTATTGGGTCGGTGGCTCTTGAAATGACCTGAAGAACCATTTTAAGATCCACTGACATATCGCAGGGAAATTTTGGGGGCTTTTTCACATTCTAGTGACGGGCGTCAAATGAATATAGCTTAGGTAAGCCATTGCAGATACGACTTTCTTGCTCTCACAGGACGATTTCTAGTTTATAAATATATAGTTATTATGTTAAGATCTTATTTGACTATAACATAGCAGTTTTGACATGGCATATTTAAGGTTACACTGTTTATTGTTATGTTGAATAGCATCAAATGCTTTTTCATTTTCTGATTAGAGCCTCAGCAACCACCTATCAAACCTATAAGACCCCTGAGTTTTATAAAGGGCAATGAGGACTCTGGCTCAGAGCCCAAAGGTACCAGTATTAAAAGAGATCAAAGACAAAAAAGAAGAATGCATGGGGATATGAGAAGAATCTTGACCGACTCACTAGATCTCTATTTTTTTGCACCAATTCTTAATATTTTTGGTAATACTAAATTTATCTCTAGTCCTAATCTAGAAACACTTCATTAAAATAAAAATGGTGTAAATGGGGATTTAAAGGGACTAAGTCAAGATTGTTCTTATTGTGTTGTCATTGGAACCAGGGGTAGAAATTTGGAGCAGGCTTTAACTTTGAGAATCCATTTAGGACAATATTCTTGCAAGCAAGTAACAAGAATCTTTGTAAGTTCACTTTTATTTTTTGAAATGGAATAGAGCATTCATGTGCTATGGATTCGCCATCTTGAAAGGAACAGTTTCATAATCCTCGGTATATGTTAATGCCTTACATAATGCCTGTTCAAGATCACCCACTACACAGACTGTGAGGGTTTGAATCATGTTACAAACAGTTTTTGCTCTGTTCATCTTGAATGTATACAGGAACTCTCAATAGTTTGTTCTAATCTATACACTGATTTTGAATCTTGGTTGAGTTGAATCTCTAAAAATTTCTACCTCCGGGGAGAGCATATTCTTCTTTTCAATGTCTTTGTTCTAGCTTTATAAAAAGGGCCATTACATCCATCATCATTCATCCATTTATGCTGGGGTTTTGTTTGGTTAATTCCTCTCCGTTTGTGTATTATTTTGCTATGCATAGAAAATGATCATCATTGTTTCATCTATTTATGTTGGTGTTTTGAGAGGGCAACTTAAGAAGTACACTTATTCACATAACGTTGATTTGATCTACAATATGGAAAAAAGTAATTGAATGCGCGAGTCCTTTTTAAGCTTAATTCATCTCTTTACAGGAGTATCAATTATATATCTAGTGATGTTCAGCTGCATTCTCAAATCCTATTTCAATGTTGGTTATAATGGGGCTCTCCACATGTGAGTATCAATTAGAATGTGTTTGATTGTGTTCACACAGTCGCGCATAAATCTGACTAATGGTGGGTATTGACACGCTGGGGTGTACATGCGAGTAGAAATGCACAGTTACTTTTGCTCATGTGGTCACTTGCTGAAATCCAGTTTAATCTCAGTTCGGGAAAGGTCGTAATATCCTTTACGTAAAGGAATTCCTTCACGGTTCAATTTCCGTAAATTCATTTCCATAAAGGAATTCATTCACGCTAAATTTAAATCAACTTTTGGAGCAACCTACGAAAATCTGAGAACATTTTAAAGCATTTTCATATTGAATTGGACCTATTCTAAAAATGTAGCTATGAAATTTTGAATTCTGTCTTCCAAAATTTTTCTGTTTTTCTGAAAAATGTGAAAAAAGTTTTAAAATAAACTAAAATAAATTGATTTAAAGTTACCATGAAGGAATTCCTTTGGACCGTGAAGGAACCCCTATGGACCGTGAAGGAATCCCTTTAAGTAATAAGGAATTACTACCTTTCCCAAACTGATCTAGATTCATATAGATTTGCAAATCCAAATGAGTTAAGATTGATTACATCCATTTGGAGAGCTCCATTGATGCAATTTGCATTTGGATCACCATTGAGTGGGAAAGCTGAACGAAATTTTTGAAATAAATGAGATGTGTTTAACTGAACAGGCAAACACTTTCCCCTTGATTGTAGCTATTGCAAAATACAATTATGTAAGCTAAAGATTTTTTTTTAACTATCAAGTATATGAAAAGCTTAAGATTAAATCTTTATTTTTATTATTTTCAAAGCTTATCAGGTAATTTAATATTAATAGATAACAAGTATTTTCATTACATTAATAATTAATCCATTTTAAAGGTAATGGGTCAAGTAATAACAAAAACTGCTTTAACTTAAATTGATTAGCATCTATATCAATTCCTAAAAAATTACTAGAAATTAAGTACTAATCTTTCATAATAGATGAATTTTTCCCAATCCATCAAACTCCTGAAATCATTGTCCAACTTTTGTTTTAGGTTATCACTATATTTCACATTGGGCAAACTACACAAAAGCTTGGAATGTACATCCATGTACATTGATGTACATTCCAGGAGTAGAGATTGTGTCTACACGATGACGCATCAACCAGTTGTGAAGTCACGCTGCGTATTCAACTGCTGGTACATACGTGTTTCCACTTATACGTTATACCTATGTGTGCTACCAAGTCGCTCGTCAACGTGCACTCACTCACAGTGAGGCGCACAAATGTATCGAGTTGAATGTAAATGGATGTACATCACAGGAATCAAATGGATGTACATGCCAAGCTCTCGTATAGTTTGTCCCAGTGTTTATTGCCTTCATCAATAGAGTTTTCTATTGGTGTTTTGATGGGTTGAAATGGCACAATTGAGAATGATGAAATAACTTTTATTTTCTTATGTTTTATGTTTTTAAGTAACTATGATATCTTTGCCAGTTTTAATAGATTATTAAACTTCATTAAAATGTCCCTATAAAATAATTCAGCTCATTAACTTATTAAATCTCAAGCTAATTGGATGATACTTCAAACTTGTATAAAGTTTAAATTGTTGAGGGTTTTTTTTTCATCCGAATTAAGTTTGAAGTGAATGGAATGTTATATGATTACTGCCCTCTTTATATACAAAGTAACCATACCTACAACTCAAGTGTAGTTGTTGGTAGAGGGTAGTCACACCTCAAAATGTTTATTACAGGAAAAATTTCAATGTTTACCTTGCTTCTTTCATGATCTAAATGCAATTGTACTTCTGTTTAATTCATCATGGCCACTGACACTTTGAAAGAATCTTAAGGTATTCTTGTAGATCTCACAACAAACTCTTTTGCACCTGCTATAATGCACATTTTTGTGCTGTCGTCACACCATTGAGTTGATGAGGGTCGTCTCTGATGTATGGTTGATATCAGTTGTTGGCGTATTTTTGCATTCAGAGTCCTACAATTTTAATGGAATGATATTACTCGAAGTCAACCAAAATGCAGTCTTTAGACTTAATGCTGGCTAAGTTCTTTCTCCCATAGGTCCCCCAGTGTAAAGATGACCCTTCTTATAGAGGCTTTAATTGAAATCAGCCATTAAAATCATCCATGAGATTTTTCTTTGTTAAGCATCGCCTAGCTTCTATGTTCACTGCTTAATACCCTGGTCACATAACCTTGCGGCAAAGTTAACGATGTGTTTACGGCGTCATTATATGTAGAAATTCTGTGGACACAAACCGACAAACCGGAGATCAGCTGGTGACCAGACATTGTCTGTGCGGAGGCCAGGCAATGAATTTAACACTCTCCAGTTGGAATCCCCGAGCTGTAGTGACACCGAAAGCATGCCGCTAGAATTTAACTCGGTGTTAAAAACTTGCGGCTCATTAACACTGTCTTCAGTTAAGGTCCAGTAACAATCAGCGTCTGACCGTTGACCAACCTGGCAACAAACACACGCATTCACCGATGCCATACCGATATTTTGGACGTTGCAGCTTCCTACCGATTACCAGACATTGGTTGCCAACTGGTTGTATGTGACCATAGAAATAATGAAAGTAACAGAAATAGTTTAAATTCTTTTCAATGGAACTGATCATATGATGTCATCAATCTTTGCAATACTGATAATATAATAATGCATTAACACAGCATCATTCTTATTTAATCCATCTGTAGCAGTAATTGGTTTCTCTTAAGGTGGAAGGGGAGGGATTGGAAGT
This sequence comes from Ophiothrix spiculata, assembly GCA_000969725.1. Taxonomy (NCBI): domain Eukaryota; kingdom Metazoa; phylum Echinodermata; class Ophiuroidea; order Amphilepidida; family Ophiotrichidae; genus Ophiothrix; species Ophiothrix spiculata. The sequence continues at coordinate 17,180 of JXSR01S030508.1, read as the reverse complement.
TTTTTTTAAATATATATGACTGAAACTTAAGACTTTGGGTAAGTAATAAGTATACCACGAAATATTGAAAAATAAAACCAATTTCAAATTTCATGCATATTAATTACCTAATTTGCATATTTAATTAGCGCAAATCACACAAACTTTAAAAAAATTTAACTCTGCAATGGAACATCGTAGAATGTTGGTTGAGGTGTCAAATGAAAGCTCTTGAAAAGATCTATCTATTGGTCTACTTTGGCAACCATCTCAGCTCTAGAGGGGGTGTAGTGTACAAAAATGTAATAAAAATGTAATCTGCCCCATCTGAATTTTACGGAATCTGGCCATGGATAGAAAAGTACAAATTATTTTGTATTCAAAGTAGACCAAAAGATAGCGGTATTAAGCTTATTTCTGCAAAGTTTCAGCTTTCTAGGGGTGTACTTTTTCCAGTACATTTTTTTAAAGATCGCCAATTCGTGAAAAATGAAATGCGAGAAAAATGCGTTTTAGAAAAAATTGTCAATTTTCCAGTAAAAAACCACTGAATTTCATAATTTACATGTCCAAAATTAGTCTTAGTGAGGAATATTAAGCATAATTTAGATAACAACATCAATTCAATGTGGATGGCTCACCATTGATTTTAATAATTTTGAACAACGTCCAAAAATTGGTAACAGTGGTTGGTAAAAACAATGAAAAACATAAATACATGTATTTTCTATGGGAAAGCGATTTTTGGACAAAAGTTGTCGTAATTAGCAAAAGTTTCACAGGTCATAACTTTTAAATGGAATGTCGGATTTCAGTCAAATAAAAAGCAATCTACAGCTTGAAGTCTTCTTTCTTTATGGCAGAAAAGAAGAAAAATGAACTTTTTACCACCCAATCCCTCCCCTACCACCTTAACATTTAACCATAATATAATATTACCATTGTCTCAAAATAACACTGATTTAGCAGGTGTTGGGGAATATACACACACCCACATCTTCTTAATGATGTGGACACAATACCAAATGTGGCTGTCCAGCCCCGTATGAGCCGTAAATGCCAGAAACTTTATTTTGCGCTACAGGTGAAAATACATGTCAAAAGTCGTAATTTTCTGATATTGATTTTTTGACAGATTCACAAACCTTGTGCTTACTACAAAATATCAGCAAAGTTTCATTTCAAGAAAATTGCAGGAAATGTGAAATAAATTTGCATATTTTTAAGGCAATCAACAGAAAATATAGGGCTTAACTGATCTTTGAACGTGTTAATCTCAGTTATACGTTTTACTCCCTGACAACCTTTGACCGACCATCTGGAAATCGTGTGAAGTTCATTAACCCTTACCCTCCTACGTACTACAAAGTACTACAGTAAGAAATCAAGAATTAGCCTAAGTCCCAATACGTCACAGACGGCGAATATAAATGATCAGGAAATTGCTGCCCGGGCAGGCCGTGCTCGGTGGCTTGGTATAGCTGGACATTGGGTCGGGATAGCGGGGGTCATGGGTTCGAATCCCAGGGGGATCCGAGGGGAACCGGACATTTTTTCATGACGTATTCGGACTTAGACTGTATTTAAGCGTGCGAGAGTAAGGGTTATGGTGTCATTTTAATCCTTGAAGCATGGTCTTTGCAAATAATAAAAAAAAGTGAAAATGACAAGAGCTGGCATTTACGGCTGGTTTGGGATGGACGGTCACAAATGTCTCCTATCCACTTTTGTGACGATAATTGAGATGGACGTCAGCAGCTTAGATTTTGAAAATCGCATTAAAGTAGATCTGATAAATATGTTTTTTTAGGCCTGTAAGTTAAAAAGTAAAAAAAAAATTAATCACATTATGCTTGTACAAACAGGAAGTATATTTGATTCATTAATTCAATATGACTTTAACAAGGGTATTTATTATATATAGGAATGAAAGTTTCAGTTTTGTATTACCTGATATTTATTGTAAATGGTTATAGGCATATAAATGTTGACTGTAATTTGAAATTAAAACCAGGTCACTCAGGATTGCCACATCTGCAATTTTGGAGCAAATTTGGGTGATTTTCTGAAAGCTTGAAAGTCACCAAAATCCTGGCTACAGGAGATGTTACCATTATTTCATGGAATTTCAAGTTTAAAGCATAACTTTGTATTGGGTTTGCAAACATATTTAGTCAATTGTCTGAAAATTGTATAAATACATGGGATTTATTATAGTGCACTATGCCTCCTGATTTGCACAGATGTTTGCTGGCCACTGTAGCCCGAGTAAGCCCCAATCCTTGCATCATTTCAGGTCTTACGTCAACCTCCAGAGTGCTGAATGAACCTTGATCAGCCCACATTCAAATCATCATAGCCAGGACCATGGGCGTCATTTCATTTTGAAGTGTGGGGGGTCCAGGGGGCAAATAAATCGTTTGTATTCAAAACCATGGGGGGGGGGACACTTAATATTGTGTCCCCCACCCTTCAAAACGTGGAGGGGACGTGTCCCCCTGTCCCCCCTGAAATGACGCCCATGGCCAGGACCAGCTCCTCAAGTTTCATACATGTTTCTTTAGGACAATCAGCAGCTAGGGATTACACCCCAATCCATAGGCCTATAGCTCTTCATGGTTGTTCAAAATGACCACATTTTTGGAACCTGCTTTTTAACCCCGGGGAGGGGGGTCACTTGCATTGACGGAAGGTATGGGTATATGCCACACTCAAGACCTCCTTTTTTCAAGCTTCATCTTACACTCCCCAAGATTCTAATTTCAAGATTACTTCAGTTTCAAAGAAAATGACTCAAAGTTTTCAACCTAATTTTGAGCAATTTTCAGCTCAAATAGTCATATTTTTATTGGAAAAAAGCAGTTCCCCAGACCTCAGTTCAGGAAAATATCAATTCCATAGACCCTAATTTTGACCAAAAATCAGTTCCCTAAGACCCTATGTAGGATATCGCAGGTACCACATACCTACCAATTTTTTTTAGTACTCCCTCCCAGGTATTTAACCTCTACTTTATGTTTATAATTCATATAAAAATGACTAAGCTTTATGCTATATAGGGCATAAACCCAACTTTTGGAGGCTGTGATGAGTCCTTGGGATGCGCTTGGATGTCAAGCACTTCCTGCTTGTGAAACTAATGTGTTATTTGTTCCAGGAAATGACATAACCGATTGATACTCCTAGGAATTCATGCCCACACCATTTTTTGTAGAAAATATTTTTCACAATGAGAAATCAGACTTGATTTTTTTTTAAACATTGTCAATTAACAATAAGTACCATTTTCACTAGACTTATTTTATTATTCAGCTGTAGATTTTCTGAATGTATATCACCTTTACCGTTTAATTTAATTTTATATCAGTGTGCCAAAAATAGTTTAAAATACTTTGGTATTGTGTCGATTAATAGAGTATAATGATAGTTGTAACTTTTGGAAGTGAAGGTATTTATAAAATGGGTTTGTCTGATCATGACAAATAATTGAATTGAACAAATGGTGACGGTAGTTTGATTGGGCTATTCCAGAAATTATTCCCAAATATTTTGCATGAATTTCTCAGTGGGAAATCCAAAAATAAATCAACGTTTTCCCTCCATGATGGTAAAGAAGGCATGGGTATTTCAAAATATTTTCGCCAATTTAGTGCATATTCCCAAAATATTCACAATTTTTTGATCAAATGGGTAAAGAAGACACGGAAATTCCCAATTTTCTGTCTTAAGATGGAACATACCCCTAAAGAAGGCATGAAAATATCAAACCTGGAATTCCCAATTTTTCCAGAAAAAATTTGGATGCCTCCTTTAGGGGGTGTACAGTTAATTTCTGGAATAGCCCATTAAATCTACAGTCTCAATTACCCATGTGATGGCTGAACCTTGGCTACAAATTTGCCAATGCTGCACTCCCGGTCTTAAGTCTTTGCATGGCTATTAGATCAAACATAATTGTCTTGTTTATATCAAATTATCCAATATTTTCATCAAAATTCAGTTCGTGTACATGCTTTATTTATCTAACATTAATAAATCAAAGTCTTTTCTGATGTTTGACCTTCCGTAACCACTCAGTGAAATTTCTAAAACTGAAGTATACTGATGATTTCTGTAACCATTTTGAATGAATGTGTAATGGCCTACTGACGCAGTTTTGCAAAACAGATGCAGGTAAACATTAATAAAAAAGGTGAAATAATTGTCACTACCCTGTAGTATAAAAAGCCATAAGTCTCGGCCATAGCTTGAGATGCACATTTATATGATACTTATTTCTTTAGATTTAGTGAGTATTTGTATTTTAATATAAATGCACATGAAATTTTTAAGTGCAAAAATTTCAGTTGTATACTCTAGAGTGGAAACTTCTTATCTAAAGGTAGCATAGGTTTTTAAAACATTTCTACTGTAGAGAATCTGATTTAGGTCTGATTTATATGTAGCACAAGTGATGTTATAAGTTCAAATCTAATTGTCGTCAGAATTTATTGGGTGTGAATTTGTGAACTTTTTATTTTATCATGTTGTACTCACTTATCATTCTCACCTTTTGTACTCGGCAATCACATGGTTGGCTAACACCAAAGCTAATATAGGAACATCAAAGTATACATCTTGGGGAATAATTTTATGAAAAATTGTGAGTATGATAATTAATATACCTTTCTTGTTTCTGCTTTTGTTCCTAATTTATTTTTTGTAACAAAGGAGAAGAAGCTAAAGAAGAAGAAGCACCGGCGCCTAAACAAGCAAAACCACTCAACAAGCCAGTAGGCGGTGTAGGCTTTGGTAATATTTTTGCTGGCGGTAGTGTGCACTTACGCAGAACTAACCAGGACGGGAATAAACCGAAAAAAGCTGAACCTCCTAAAAGACCAGAACTAAGTGAAATGGCACAAAAAAGGGTAAGTTGGTAAGGATAAGAGTTATTGAAATGATATGTTCCGTTTTCACCGGCAAGCAAAAAATGGGACCGTCCATAACTCTTTAAATCCGGCAAGCCGCTCAGAGCAGCTCGCAAAAGTGTGTACGATTGGATAAAATTTCTACTTTGACGCCATTTTTTTTTTAAATTGCTCTAAAAAAAGCCAGAATTGGTCAAAACTTTGCAAGTAAGCACCATCATTTTATTAGCAAAGAGAACAACCTTGGCGCTATACAATTATTGTATGCTATCATAAAGTGAGGTGTCTGTGAGACGCTCAGAGCGGCATTCCGTCGAAATAGGACGGATGGTGAAATTTTATTCTGGAGTGAAAGAGTTTAAGGTGGTTTCAGAGTTGCTATACAATTATCGTATGCTATCATAAACTGACGTGTCTGTGAGGCGCTCAGAGCGGCATTCCGTCGAAATAGGACGGATGGTGACTTTTTATTCTGGAGTGAAAGAGTTTAAGGTGGTTTCAGAGTTGCTGTAGCATTTGCGCTTGCAGCAGCGACGACGGATGACCACAAGTTTGCAATTTTGAGCTGCCGCGATGTAGCACAACACATTTGCATATTGCCGCCATGGTCTGTAGCAAGAAAAGTTTAATTTATCCCAAATCAAAATGGCGTGTCATTGCGACCATCACGACAAGGTAAGTGATATATCAGCTCCTTGTGCTTGCCGCAAAATTTTCAAGGCGGTGCAAGGTCGAGATTGTGCACTATAAATTGTTGATGTCACGACAAACACTCTGAAACCAGCTTAAAGACGATCGCGGTGTTTATTCAAGAGGGCAGTGTAACAGAATTTGTTGGTCAGTGGCGGGAAGATTTTGACAAAACGCGCTTGTGGTATCTAAGCGTAAGAGTTGCGCCTAATACGCAAAACGCAATGTGCGCACTAGGTTTTTACGCATTGTCTTCCCGGTAAGCACCAAAAATAGCGCGAAATAGTAACAAGTTGCTACGAGTGCTCCCGATCCAACAGGCCTTCAGTTATAAAACTTTTTACATGTGTTTTCCTGTACTAAAAAATGCTGATTTTTCACATATTTGCTACCTGTAGAATTTTTAAATATTTGGCTGGTCAATTGTGAATGTCAAGTGGATGTCAAATAGAGAAAAAAATTATAGGGTCACCGACTGTTTTAAAAAGATAGCTAGAGATAGAATTACATCTAAAATCTAAAAATCAATTTTCATCACAGG
>JXSR01S030507.1:0-12348 GCA_000969725.1 Ophiothrix spiculata | reverse complement strand
AATATAACTTCTAATCGAAAGCTTTTGCTCAAAGGAGATGAAGATACCTAAAGTTCGATGTATCATATTTTGAGGAAGCATTGATCGAAACACAACGCAAGATATATTCTACACTATAGTGCAAGGAAAACGCTTTGAATATTACGAGATGTCGGGGTGAGTTTGTGAACCTCGTAGAATACAGGCATATCCATGCATTATTTCAACGCAATACACTCTTAGAAAGGAAGGATCAAATATGAGACAAAAAGGATCAATTTTGATCCTTTTTAGGTATCAAATATGAGCTCATCCTTTCCGTATCAAAGTAAACCAGAAATACGGATCAAAACTTCGATATTGTAATCAAAAAGGATCAAAATAAAATGATCCCGAAAACTACTCGTATATTTGATACCGGCCTTCTAAGAGTGTAGTGGTTTGAGGCACATGATGAAAGTTTTGACGAAATTAGATGCTATCCTTTCTCATTTTACAGTGTATATCAAAGAGGTGTTTACAGTTGGTAAAGGGTTTCCAAATTATAAAGTATGATACATTCTCTAATCATTTTTTTTTAATTCAACATAAATAAGCTCGTCTTTCTGCAAAGGTTTTTTTGTAACACGTCTTCCTGGTGGTGGTGGTTACCAACCCTTGAATTTTACACACCCAAAGTTATATTGTTTGGTACTATAGTATAGGGTAGGGTCTCCTCTTTCTATTGATACCAAGATCATGATAATCGGACGTCGAGGCGAAAAGTATTCCCGAACAGAAAATTTCGATTTTTGGCCTAAAATGACAACCTTTTTAAAATCGTTATAAAAGTTTTAATTGTCGGAATTATGTCGGGCTTTTGGAAACAACAATTCTAAGTTTCAAGTCTGTAAGTTTCAAGTCCATGCAGATATATTTTCAAAATGGCGATTTGAATTTTTTCTAGGTGGCAACTACCCCTACCCTCGGACTTTGACGAACTACCATAACCCCACTTTAGGTGATACCCCCGATTTTTTTCCTCACCTGTGATGACTGAATGTCATCACAGGTGAGTATTCAATAAGAACCCAGTATCTTTTTGTTTGAGGTCCTAGGGTTTCATTCTTAAGAGCTAAGCCAAAGATGTTCACTAATTGATCAACATCTTTTGATGTTATGTTTTTGTGTAACTGTATAATCCCATCCAAAAATTGCATTTTAGATACGTTTCATCCCCATTTTGTGGAAGCATTGGAAAATGTCAAGGTCCCGATATCTTCTTTCTGGGTTGTCTACCGATTTGTTGTTTTGAAACGTCATTGAACGCAGATGACTAGATACTGAGTTAATGTCAACAAATTCAAAGACAAGACTAATATAAAATTGAAGGATATCAACATCCTAATACTGACTCTTCAAACTTCACTGTCTATTTTATATTTATAAATACTGCAATGTGTAATTAATGTATCATGTCAAATAAAGTTACTTCCTTCGCATCTTCACTTCGCATTTTTATTTCTCATAGTGTCCGAAGGATGGCGAATTACCTATGATTTTGAAATTTACACCTATAAAGTGAACATCTTTAGTACAATAGTATGACTAAGGCGCCATAACATGTGGAAATTTTCGGAAAATACACACAAAATATATATATATAATGTAACTTTAATTTCAAGTTTAAATTCAAAGTATTCCTAGGGTTATTACATGTAAAAAAATAAAAGTAGTTTGAATATTGAGGTCACGTACTTTTATCGTTATTGTTATTTTGCCGAAAAAAGTAGTTAAAGTAAACGAGAGGTAAATAAATATCAATCTAATTCAATATAGCAAAATGAAAAAACTTGATATAATGAACTTTCAAAAGTTAATGACATTATAAGATAATATTTCAAATTAATTGAACTTCTAGTACTTAATAATAATATATTGAAGCGTGTTTACGTCGATCAATGAAAACAAATAAAACATGGCAAATACGCACCTTAAAAGCGATATTTTTTTATAAGGCTTGCTCTCATTTTCAATTCCTGTTTTTTAATCTTCTGGGTACCTTTATTCTTTTATTAGGTGGTACGGTTACTGTTTTCTTATTTATCCGAGAATCCATCAATTCGGATTGTTATTGTAAATCTATGTGGATGTTCCCTCAAAATAAACGGATATATTATTTTGAACATAACAAGCTATATTTCAAGCTTCAAAATGATAAATACTATGAAATACTTTAGCGCATTTTTCATCGGGAGATTCCAATTAGGCAGTCAAACAAATGCTGGGTTATAAAGAATAAATGGATTGATAAGCTATCTAAAACTATTACATGTATACTTCATGAATCCATCATGAATCATTTGCTTACTAGTATACGCTGCGGAAGTAGCTACGTCATAATTTATGCAAACCACCCAACACGTGCGGGCTGGTTTCAAACAAACGTGGTCGCAAAATTTACCACACGTAAAGTCTATTGAAAAAAATCTTTATTTTATATAGTTTGAGTACTTTTGAATCCAAATTAAGCAAAACTAAGCAGAGATTTTGATTTTTTAAACGTAACCTGCTGAAAAGGCTGATTTTGAACCCATATTATCTGAAAACGATGAACGTAAATGCAAATTGGGAACGGGGTACACATTTTAAGTTTTTCCAATACAATACAATGCATGTGATTTTTTTAGCTATTGATAAAAAAGAAACATTATATGGCATTTTCTATGAGAATCAGCGGTTTTGAGACATTTTAAGCAAACAAATTTGGACCCTTACTTTTGTTTTAGAAGATAAAACGTCGTCAATTGGATCGATTCTGGTAGTAAAAAAATGAAAACTCAGATTGATGAAATTTGAAAAAAATATATATTTAAAATACTTGATTACGCATGCGCAATGGTAGAATGATAGATATGGTCTGACTTATATATGTACGCGCATGTATTAAGTTAATACGTGTAGAACCACTACGGTCATGATGATCATTTGTTTGGGACCAGATCGCACGTGTTGGGCTAATTATCATAAATATGACGTCACTACTTCCTCGGTGCATTTGAAATTATATATGTTTATGAGTGTTAAGGCTACTGCTGCTTGAGATGTCGTGACGTGGGTATTTTATTTTTACTGCAACTTTTTACCATTAAAAGGCACACGATAACATTGTTTTGTATACAGAGTAGAGCATACAATTTATACGTAAGCATTTTTTTACTTTACTTTACTTACAAGCATACTTTTTAAATCTGTTAATCGAGTTTCATTCAAACGTTTCTTTTTTGTGGTTTAAATAATCTGATCTTATTTAAATCTCAACTTTCTATAGTCGAGATACGTATCGTGAAATGTGGATATGTGGGACGTATGTTAGCAACAGCAACTTAATTCGTTAAAAGCGCTTGAATGAAAAATTCATATTACATTGTGATATTTGTAATATTACTGAGAGGAAAGTTCTTTTCCTTTTTGAGCATTTTTATTGACGTATTCGGGGATTTTGATGGCCATTTTGAAAAACGCCAACTGGCATAAATTCAACACCTTTTCAGGAGGTTGGTCCACGATGCGGAATTAGCACTGTAAAAAGCACGAAACGACCAAAAGAAGAAGAAATATTCTTGTATTGTAATTTTATCTTGATTATCAAAGCCAATTTGACTGGGACAATGTTGCTGGAGAACTTTGTACGAACTCATATTGATGTAATACAATATGCCATTCATCATTCATAAATATTGCATTTTCTATGGTACGTTGATGTCAAATTGGTTTGTGTTGTAATTACACGACTTCCGAAAAAAGCACAATGAAGTAAAGCCTGCTTAGAAACAATGAACATTTGCGGCTGTGGTTTTACTATCATTTTAGTCTGCTTTTGTCAACAAAATACAATGTCTCAAATTGTCCAAGAAACGTTCATGTAAAGTCCGTTAAAAACGAACAAATTGTGCTAAGTTAAACAAGCACTCAATAAAAATTGTGTTTTTTTTCAACTAACAACAGAGCAAACAAGAGCCAAAAGGAGTAATCATTGAGCCCGGATCATTGAGGAGCAAGGAGAAATCTTTGAGGGGCGAGGAGCAGAGTTTAGGGAGCAAGATGCAAACTGTAAGGAGTAAGGAGCAATCAATGAGGAGTAAGGAGCAAAAGTAATAGACGCATCGGAATTTTCTCATTTTAACCACGCTAAGTAGCCCTTATTTGGACAAATCTGGAAAGAAATTGAATTGCAAAGAGGCCGATTTCAACTGATTATGGTAGGTATAGGTGTCAATACTAACAGAAAAAAGCAAGGAATGGTAGGGGCTGGGAAACCCAATTTTTAGGGTGTCATTAAAAAATACGTGGTCATTTGCCCTAAGTAATGCGTAAAGTATATATGTCGTGTTTGATATCAGATTAAGAAAAATGTAATTTAAAACATTGGGTGAGTTGTTTATTTTGTTACTCTATCATGTATATCAGATCAGTTCGGCGGAACTCACAATTCGGATACGTATCCGAATCTAGTTACTCCGTATCAAAATTATGATACCCGTATCTAAATGTGGATTAAAAACAGCTGAAACGGGATATCAGCTGAAATTATTATTCAGCTTCGGCGCGCACCATATATGTATGTATTAAAGTCTATACACTCTTATTGTGAAAGAGTGAAAAACCACTCTAAAAGAGTGAAATTTCACTCTTAAAAAGAGCCATATATGTGACAAATCGTTTAGAGTGACGTTGACTCTCAAGAAAGGATGATAGTAATTCACTCTAGGAAAGAGTGTACCGTTTATTATTATGAATAGTTCACCTTAAATGATCTGGGAGGGATAAGAATAAACCTTCAAAAGAATGAAAGTTCACGCAATGATCTAGTCGTTTTATTGTGCAAATATTTATCGGTAAGTAGATGCTAGACAATAAACTAAAGTAAGGTTACTTAATACATTTGCCAATGTATCAAAGTTAGTTTATACCGACAAGTTCCATCGATCCCGTTTTTGCATGATTAGCGTCACTGTTGGGTATTTATTGTCTGGCATCTACTCACCGATAAATAGTTGCACAATGCACAATTTCCTCTGAAATTCCTTTGTCTGTCACTCATCTACACACAGTCTGCAACTCAACCACCGCCATGTTGAACAGTGAGCGCTGACGATTTTGTTTAGTTACAACAGCGCGAGTATCCGCGTTCCTGGTTGGCTAGAACTTCACCCCGTAAAAGAGCGGTGTTTTCGAGCCACTCCCCTGCGAGTGAACGTCACTCTGGTACAAGAGTGAATTACCGCAAAGTATTTTCACTCATAAAGAGCATTCGATTAGAGTTAAAACGAATTCACTCAAAATGTCGAGTGATGTTTCGCATTTAGAGTATGTAACATATCATCTTTTGTCCTCTAAATTCTAAAAAAATATTTTGCCTTCTGTGATAAGGAGCTATCAGGACATGTTTCGAAGCTGTCCCGCTGGAAATACACAGATGGAAATGACATTTTCTACAGATACATTTATCATAGACGCAAAAAAGATGTTCTACATGTACTTGCAAGCTTTCGCTATCGATTTGATTCCTGCACCACAACAGGCGTATCAGAATTCATATATTCGGGTATCACAATTTGGATACAAAATGTACGTGAGTATCCAAATTCAGATACGTATCAGAATTATGAATTCCGCCGAACTGAGATTGCAAAAAATAATACATGATTAGCGACATTATAACCGTAAAAATCGTGATGTTTGGTTAAAAATAGGTTAAAGTTTTAAAGTTTGCTAATATTACCCCACATTAGGGTTTATTTAGAAACAAAGAGATGTGCGTAGCCTAGCGGATAAGTCCTCGACTATTAATCACTGGACATTGAGAATTGTGGGCTCGAATCCGGTGGGCGGCGTGTGTAGTGTCCTTAACCCTTGTTTTACCAACGTATTTTTTGTAACGTTTGTTATCAGGGGCCGGAGTGGTGGTTACCACCCCCTATGAAGCTAAAATTGGGGCGCTAAAAGTTGCTTTGCCTTATAACAAAGTACAGGGTATGGTCTCCTCTATCCATTAACAGCAACATCATGAAAATCGGCTAAGGCGTTATGTAATTATGACGTCATAAGTACTTCGGAGTCACAAAAAATCGCGATTTGGGGCAAAATTGGTCACCAAATCGAAATTTGCTGTAAAAAGTTCTAAATATTGGAATTTTGGGTTACTTTGCTTATAAAGAAGGAAAACGGTGTTTCTTATATGTTCTGTAAGTTTTAGGTAAATACCATGCTGATATTTTTTAAATGGCGACTTAAAATTTCTTAAGTGGCAACCACCCTCTACCTTCCGACTTTGACGAGGCACCCTGACCCCCTGAAGGTGGTACCTACGATCGCGAAGGATGAACTAACAATTACCCTAAACCCCTAGGTCATATTCGTTTGCGTTTTTTTGAGTCAGGGGATCATCCGTTAGACGGGTAGTGATAACCCCCTCCTACAAGGGTTAAGCAAGATACTTATATGCTGCTCTCCACCCAGGTGTCAAAATGGGTACCGGCTGGTGCTAAAGTTAAACAAGCAAAGTATAAGGGTGGATTGGGGCAGATTTTAAGGTGGGGGGTCATGACCTGATTGAAGACGCAATGTCCTGAATACTGTATTAATTGTTTTCGTGAAAAAATGTGAAATTTAAAATGTTGCAAGAAGGTCAAATGTTATTTTTCACAGAGGTTTTTTTTATTACTCATATATCTTCAAATAGATTTATATATATACAATTGATTGAAAACATACCTTAAAAGACGAAAGGCTGTTTTTTTTTTCTTGTTTTTTTTTTCGTTTTTCTCAAAAGCTGCTGTTGTGGACTTAGATCATTGTTGCTTTCCGATATTCATTTATTTTTATTTCGAGATATCAAGCAAAATGATTATCCTCGACTTTTGTTTTTAACCATATCAGTTTCGCTCTTTTGCGAGATAGTATTAATTTCATCAGGTAGAACAACACTAATACCACACTTTCCTGCTAATACAAATCTGTCTGAACAAATATTTGTCGTGAAACCGTTTATATTTACATGGACGAGTGTAGCAGAAATGTTGGACTGCCCATCTCTATACACAAGTTGAAATTAAAGACACAGTAACTTAGTATTTGCTCAAAATGTTAATTACGAAAGAAGTTTATCCATATAATAATCTACAAGAGAAAAAAATAATACGACGTGAGTTAACACGAATCGATATGTTACAGGAAAGTACATCAAAAGCAAAAATATCAAACTATTTTTGATATTTGATAGCTATAAATTTCTATTTTCCAAACGTTACTATACATAGATGATTAAAAATCGACTTAATGTCAACAAATCCAGACTAATAAAAGATGTTTTCAAGATTCAAAAAGACCGATTATTAAGATTTATTGCTTTATATGAATAGTTTCTGTATTTTACTGATAAGTCGCAATCGCAAATCACCATATAGAGTCCAAACGTACGAATAACGTACAATGTTTTAGTAATCGATATAATACATGCATGTCAATGACCGAAACAGTGAACGTTATTCATGCGTTAGTGCTCAATATATTGGTGTCGTGTACTTCTATACGAACTCATGACGAACAACAATGCATAAAACAAAAAATGGTGGGATTAAGAACATTATATATGGCTTTGTCACACATCAACGTATAGAGCAAAACATACGCCTAGCGTACTTTATCCCACTAATGTTCTGTTTTATGTATTGTTGTTCGTCGTGTGTTCGTTACAAGTACGTTCAATACGTTATACATACAGTCTGTTATGTAAACGTTTAATTCATTACTCATACGGTGGTGGTCCGTTTAGCACACGTTCAATAAGTGAAACATTTGTACGTTTTGCTCTATACACTCTTAGAAAGAAAGTATCAAATATGAGACAAAAAGGATCAATTTTGATCCTTTTTAGGTATCAAATATGAGCTTATCCTTTAAGGATCCCAAAAAAAGGATCAAAAATTTTGATCCGAAAAAGGATCAAATATTTCTTATAAAAAAGACCTGCAAAAAACATCACACTGAAGTGACGCTAGCAGGGTTTGAACCCACGCCGCACTCATACCTGCTGGTAATTACGAGACCAAGGCTCTAACCACTCGACCACGCCGGACTGTGTGATGATATCAACGTATTTATATATGTTACACCATTGTATACATTCCCCGCTGTGTAGTGGATATTGGGTTGTACTCAAATATGAAACAAAAGATACGTTGGATTCAAACGCGGTATCAAATATGAGCTCATCCTTTCCGTATCAAAGTAAACCAGAAATACGGATCAAAACTTTGATATTGTAATCAAAAAGGATAAAAATAAAATGATCCTAAAAAAGGATCAAAAATGATCCTTGTGAATTTGATCCATTTGTATATATTGATCCGCAAAAGGATCAAAAGTGATCCTTAAAGGATCAAAAGTGATCCTTAAAGGATCAAAATAACATGATCCCGAAAAAGGATCAAAAATTTGATCCCAGCCTTCTAAGAGTGTACGATTATGTCTGACAGAGCCTTAGGCGTACGTTTTGCTCAGACGGTGATGTATGAGAGAGCCTTTAGGAAACAACCTTCGATTTAACCCTCGTCTACCCAGGCTACTTGTGTTACACGTCTACCCAAAGGGAGGGGGGGGGGGTGCAACCCCCTAAATTTTTGGAGCAGAACTCCTTATGAACTTTGTTATCAACTGATAAGTATGGTACTCCCCTATCACACGACACCAAGACCACACAAATCGGCAAAGGCGTTACGTAATTATGACGTTAATCGGGACTTTGGCAAAAAAGGCGACCAAATTCAAAATTTTGCAATAAAAGTTCTAAACAACGGATTTTAGTCGAGGTTTTTTGCTCTTTTTTTACTTATAAAGAAGAACCATGATAACTCTAACATACCCTGCAAGTTTAAGCTTCATAGCATGCATGGATTTTTCAAAAAAGCGATTTAAAATTTTCCGGGGCCTCATTAACCACCCCCACGCACCCGGTCTTTGACGGCCTACCCTGACCTCACCTTATGATCTGTCACACATCACCGTATAGAGCCAAACGTACGCCTAACGTACTTAATCCCACTATTGTTTGGGTTATATATTGTTGTTCGTCGTGTGTTCGTTAGAAGTACGTGCAATACGTTATCCATACGGTTTATCCGTAATGTATGTACGTTCATTCCGTTATCTATGAGGTGGTGATCCGTTTGACACACGTACAGTATGTGAAAGTTCTGTACGTTATTCGTACATTTTGGCGCAATACGGTGTTGTCCGACAGATACTTTAGGTGGTACCTCCCTAATTTGTTCATCAAAATGACCGCAAAGGGTATAAAAGAGATTACCCAAATGCCTGGGGTCGGTTGCTTTTACGTTTTTATGCAACGGGGAAAAACCTTAGGGGGGTTGCAACATGCTGAAGGAGTTATTTACCGGATTATATCATCATGTTATACCGTAATTTATGTTTTATGTATTTTTTATCTAAATGAATCCGATCATTTCCCTATCGTGTTTTTATGAATTACTCGGAAGTTGTAAGTTAAAAAAATTAAATAAATAAATAAAACATTTAACTCATATGACTTTTTTCCTCATTTTCTATATAAAAAAAATATATAAATTTGCAATGCAGCCTGTGTGTAAAGCTTTCTTCCATTATTTACCACATCTTTCTTTCATACATGTGTATGACCTTTTTTTTTCAGTTTAAAGATGGAAGTAGATTTTGACTTCTACTTTGACAACAATTTTGTGCCAAAAATATGTGATTAAATTCCCACATGAATAATGACTTTTGCCTCATCATGAAAGATACTTTGGCAGTAATGTTCCTAATAAGAGATAGAAGGGTTAACAACCATAATAAGTACATTCTACCACCTATGGTGTTTTCATCTCAGATTTCCCAATGGTGAAGTGTTCTTGCAATAAAAGAGAACAAGAATCCGAATTCAGATGAAGTTCAAGAATCTCATATAGTTTATAAAACCTTGTTCCTTGAGATTTTCTAAATGATACAGTTAGTTTTACTCTTTTGTTCTTTCGACTAGTCATGACAAATTTAACTGTACGTCATATGTTACTACTCGTATTTTCTATATACCTGCAGATATATTTGAATAAGGTTTTTTCTGATAATTTTTTACACACCTACAAAGTCGCATAGATTTGTAAGCGAAATGTATCATGTTTGCAACAAGCAAAACTAATTTGCAAAGAAAAAAAAACCTTCCTTTTTCCTTGTTAATCAATCTATTACAGCTGAACAGTGCAGAATTTCACGTACACTTTCACGTGGATACTAATCACTTAATCGATATCCGGTGATCGATATCCCCTATTGTTTTAAATAAAAGCTATGTCAAAATCAGATGAAGACTTAATAATGTCCTGACATACGTAGGGGACGGTGGGGCAAGTTGGCCCCCTTTTCATTGATACGCCCCTGAATCGGACATGACAAAGTCTAGAAGATTTTCCTGTTTACATAAGATAGATACCCCGGGGGGGCCACTTAGCCATACTGTTGTACACATGCGTGAACAAAAAAACACGGAAAAAGGGGGGTATTTTTGTCAAGAGGCACGGTCCGTACGTTTCGCGTTTAGGGGTCAGAAAACACTGATTTTCAACAAAAAGGGGTATATTTTCAAAATCCGACCAAACGTGTTTGGGGGTAATTTTTTGGAATAAGGGTTGCTTATTTAGAAAAACTTGTTAAGGGGGTAAAATGAAAGGAATAGCCGTGTGAAATCCTTGTTTAGGGGTCATTTTTAAGGCTACTCGATAAACGTGTTTAGGGGGTATTTTGAAAACCTTTGTCCACGCATGTGTACACCATTATAGCTAAGTGGCCCCCCCGGGATAGATACATACCCGAACTACGTGTTGCGTAAATACTAAGACTCTGCGGCTTATCGTTTTTAAATAATAGAGAAAATACAAAATGTTGTCAATAGGGCCAACTTATTCCGCATGCGGGGCAAGTTGGCCCACCCAGTGGGGCAAGTTGGCCACATTTACAAAAAAAGAGTCGTACTCATTTTACCGTGACATATTTCATACATTATGGTTTTTTAAGTGAAGCACGGGAATGTTCTGCATACAAAAATGTCCTTTAAGAATGAAATGCCATAATAAATTAATACAATATCGATCTTTTAAAAAGATACGTCGTGACCTACAGTGTTATCTGCATACAATATATGACATATATTTTCTATCAGTCTTGTGAAAGACTTCTTGCGTCTTGTTATACGGATCTATTTACTTGCTTAGAGATAAAATCGTGTTAAAACGTCATAAATGTTATTGTGCTCGAGTCTGAGTAGGCTATCATACCATCTTGGGCAAATTCGCCATAGGGCCAACTTAATGCCCCGTGTGGTAGTGGGCGAACCCGCCCCATAGTCCCAGTTTTGACTTATCCTCGTGGTATACCAACAAAACAAAGAATAAAGAGGATTTGATCTCATGATAGGTTGGACATGTACCATACCTCGTAATCAATAATAATAGCTTGAACCAGCAAAGTAATATTTTGACACTAGTACAAAATTACTTTTGCTCAAAAAGATTACTAAGGTAATTCAAAAACTCGTTTTATTGATAACTCACACAAAGAGCTGAGTTCGGTCTTGTAAATTTTATGGTAAATGTGATGCTTTATGTATAACCAAAAATCACCAGTTACATAATTCCCCCAAGGTCACGTGAGCAGAAACACGAGGTGGGCCAACCCGCCCCGAGGGCCAACTTGCCCCACCCTCCCCCACATTACCAGCACTTACCGAGAATTTAATGCCTTTGGATGTAAAGATTTTTGGTTGCAAACTTCAAACTTGCATAACCGTACATGGGAATGTTTTGATTTCGCTGGCTTCTGTGTGACATTTTCACGTTGTACACATCTGCTTGCAAAAGCCAATACTCTGAACGGAAACAAACAAACATAAACGCGAATAGCAACCACACATGTGATTATTACCGTTTGAAGTTGGTCTTTTTACGTGAGTGCTACGTTCACTACGTGGGTTCTATTTAAAGTCAGCCAATCATTACCTTCATTATCCATGATAAAATGCAAAGGTCTCCTGGCCACGGATAGAAAGTAACGATAGAGCGACATGAAACATGCATAGACAATATTTTCTCCGAGCAGGGGGGGTGGGCATATAGATGTTCGTTACTGAATTTAGGAACGTGGCATGCGTGACGATACGTGACCCCGTACAAAAGTATACAAATATATCCGCTAAAAGTCCAACCGGAAGTTAATATTCGACGATCAATATCATGAAAACTATAGTCCACTTTGTTTTTAGCACTCGCATGGTTAAAGATAATTACTTTAAGAACAAAA
>JXSR01S030505.1:2380-20413 GCA_000969725.1 Ophiothrix spiculata | reverse complement strand
GTCTATCGATTCCACTAGGCATTGTTGTGATGCTCTATTACACTGCGGGTATACCCAAAATGTGAGAAATGAAAATTGAGGTAAATTTTTCAAACGGCTAGTGTAAAATGATGGTAATGGTTTTTGGTGTCATATTTGGGGTCAAAATTTAGCTGAGATTCCATATTTTTCATATCTGTCAATATCGTTGGACTTTGAGGGCTCTTACTTGGATTTATGGGGGTCAGACTAAGTGTAAACTTATCTTTTGTGAGGTGTTTATATTAAAGTATAAGAGTCATTGAAATGGGTATCTAAAATCTTATCATTGAAAACCTTGAAGAAACGAGGGGGGTACTTTATTTTGTCATTGCTTTTGAAGAAAAAGTGGGTAAAATTAATGTAATGTTGATACCTATTATATCTTTTGTACTTAACATATTAAATGATAAGAGTCATCAAAGTCATTGAAAAGTGTGTCTGAAAATATTGCCAAAATCTTGAAGAAATTGGGGGGGAGTATGGTTTACCTTAATTTTGTCATTGATTTGGCAAAAAAAGGGTGAACATTAATTAAAAATCATTGAAAAGGTGGGTTTTGAAAAAAAAAAGAAACTTGCTTGGTTACCACTTTGTAACTTAAGTTGTGGGACACAGATTGCCCCACATTTCCCCTAGTTCAAAAAATGTGTGTTTAATGTTTCAAAATCTATGCTTTTGGAGGTGGTGTTTTTCATTAATATTTTACAATATGGTATCAGGAAATGTTTATCTAATAAATCAGACGTAATTTTAAAAGCAGATCTATTTCTTTTAAAAGGATTTGACACACTTCAGTTCTGGGGAGTTATTTGACATACAGATACAATGTTATTAGCTGTTATTCTATTCACACGGAGGAATGATATTTAGCCTAATCGACCAATCACAATGACTGTATCAATAAACAGTTTATTTGCAAGGTCATAACTCATAACACAATAGTCATGCCAAAAAACAAAGTCCCAGTGTTTTGATCAACACCATGTAATTCACATATCGGATTTTTAGCGGTAACTATCTACACAAAGCAGTCTCTTAACAGCTTTCAAGGTCCAATGCATCTCTAAGGTCTTGTGCACATATAGAAAGAGATTTGTTGTTGAAGAGGCCATTGGTCAAATCAAAGACATTCTTGCAACCATGATTTTGTAATATCGATTATGTATAATGTCGGAGAGAAGAAGGCGAAATTTTGTCACCAGCCGACAGACTGAATATTCCTTATCACGACGTTGAGCTTGAATGCTTTTGATCTTATTACGTGCTGCGTTCTAAAGTCGTGTGGTATACTTCAATATGTTTGATTTTTACCCTGCCGATGACTTCGGCAGGGTTTTGTTTTTGACAAGTTTCTTTCTTCTTCTTCTTCTTTCTGGCAACACTTTGATGTCTTATATCTCTGACATACAATGACCGATTTTGACTAAACTTGAGTGAAGTGACCAAGGTCACCTCCCATTTATGTCACCTGACCCATGACCCACGTAGGGGTCACGGGGTCAAAAACTTGATTTTCACGAAAAAAGTTTCAACTCAACTACGTTACGAGGTATGGTCGTGAAATTTGGGAACATGAAACGTCTTGACATTGTCCACAAAAGTTATCAGATGAAAAAAATATTTGGGGTCACAGGGGTCAAGTAAAAAAGGTCAAAATTTTCAACTTTGTTCGATGTCAAAGTTTGAGGTGTCAAATTGTTCGTCTTGGACCACCAATAAAAAGTGTCAATGGTGACCCTATCGCCCGACCCTTCCTTGGGGGTCAAAGGTAAAAAAAAAGGTCAATGAAAAGGTCAAATTGTCAACTTTGTCCGATTTCAAAGGTTAAGGTGTCAAATTGTTCATCTTGGAACAGAGATCAAAAGTGTTCATGCTGACCCCGTCGCCCGACCTTTTCCTGGGGGTCGAAGGTCAAAAGAAAGGTCAAATTGTCAACTTTGTCCGATTTCAAAGGTTAAGGTGTCAAATTGTTCGTCTTGGAACAGTGATCAAAATGTTCATGGTGACCCCGTCGCCCGACCTTTCCCTGGGGTTAAAGGTCAAAAGAAAGGTCGAATTGTCAACTTTGTCCGATTTCAAAGGTTAAGGTGTCAAATTGTTCGTCTTGGAACAGCGGTCAAAAGTGTTCATGGTGACCCCGTCGTCCGACCCTTCCTTTGGGGTCAAAGGTCAAAAGAAAGGTCAAATTTTCAAGTTCATCTGATTTCAAAAGTTAAGGTGTCAAATTGTTTGTCTTGGAACAGTGATCAAAAGTGTCAATGGTGACCTTGTCGTCCGACCTCTCCTTAGGGGGTCAAAGGTCAAAAGAAAGGTCAAATTTTTCGACTTTGTCCGATTTCAACATTCAAGGTGTCAAGTTGTGCGTCTTTGTTCATTGATCAATAGTGTTAATGGTGACTCCATCATCTGACTCTTTCTCGGGGGTCAAAGGTAAAAAGAAAGGTCAAATTTTCAACTTTGTCTGATTTCAAAGAATAAGGTGTCAAATCGTTCGTCTTGGATCATTGATCAAAAGTATCAATGGTGACCTGTCATCCAACCTTTCCTTGGGGTCAAAGGTCATAAGAAAGGTCAAGTTGACAACTTTGTCCGATTTCAATATTAAATGTATCAAATTTTTACGTCATCTGACATTTAAAGAAAAAGGCAATCTGCAGGGTCCGTGTCACTTTTAGTGACACTGTCATGTCTAGTTGAAATTTCTATTTATCTATGTATTTCTTTTTCTAGGCATTCCTCATGAGATTCCCGGGTGAGATTATGAAAACAAACATTAGCATTGATTTATGTCATTCACTAATATTAAACCACGCCCTGAAATGGCCCATAAACTAAGAGATAATAAATCAAATCTGTTTATTTAATTAAGTCATAGAGCATGACTCACCAGAGAATATTGCATCAACACTCAAACTAATTCAGCGGTTACATCAGGCAAACGTCGTAATACTTTGAGTCGACTTCAAAATAGTTTAATACCACATTAAGTGGGTGTTCAATCAATAAGTTCGTAACCCGAGGAGATCAGCTATGCAGTGTTTATTATATGTGACCCGTCATATCGAATGGTACCTTAAGGTTCTCAAATTGAAAATTGATTTTTTTTAAAATCTCATCTGAAAGATTATATTTCACGCTTTAAAATGATATCTTGCGTTTGGTTATTGGATGTTCGATTGCAAAGTTACATCCAAATTGGTAAAAGGCATCGGGCTGATTCAGAAAACTATAGTCACTCTGTTCATGGAAATAGTAGACTTTGAAGATGAAAATGCTTTAGACAGATCAGTACTCTAGACTCAGTCAAATGATATGTCTATTTCCAGTCTAAGTGCTAAATCTCTATCTCCTGAAAAAAGAAGAAAGAGAAAACAGAAACCAAACAAAGAACAGGAAAAAAGATAGCTCAAAAAATAGGGGGAAAATATGAGACACTTATTGATGTAAATAATTGTAAATAGTGTATATAATCAACAACTATGATGATATATGTGCACAAACTATTTGCCATTTTATTTATATAATTGCTTGTTGCATTTTATCTCCATTGTTTTCTGTTTTATTTCCTATACTAATGTATTAAACTTTCACTACATCTTTGATGATCATTCCATATAATGTGTTGCTAAAACATGGACCTTACCAGACTCATTAAAAGATTTGTGCAATGCGGGAGTGCAATGCAGGCAATCATTTTATTTGTAAATTTTTCACATTGTATTATATATATGCCAAAAGCATTTTATCCTAAATTTTTTCTGAATGAAAATGGATATTTTATGCTTTATGAGATTTACTGCATTCTTGTTTTACATAATGTTTTAACTTTGTAAATTCACAATATTGTTTTAGATGTGTATATTCTTGATAATCCTTTTTATGCTATCAAGTAGTCCGCAGGTAATGGTATCCATTGTTTTCAATATTGTTTCGATTTTATACCTGTATTATTTTAAATTTTACAAAATGTTATGTACTGATTATTGTGCTTCTTAATTTGTGTGTAACTTGTAATATTACCTTGTGTATTTTATGATGTCTATATATTTGTAGTTGTATATGTAAACGAATCAGGGGAAGAACAACATATTGTTGATTCTGATTGTCGTTTTTAAATAAAGTTTTGAATGATTGAATGAATGAAACTGTATGACATTTTATCAAGTACAAAAATGAAAACGAAATACAAAGTGACGATGAAAGACTTGGATGATTTTATGATTTATTGGAATATCAGATGAATTTTGTAGATCTGAATTTTGTGCTTACGAACTGTGATGTATATAAAATACACTTTATTGAAACATCAAAAGAACAGAAATAGAATAAAAAAGAAAGATGTGTAAAAGATATTGAATAAAGGCAAATTGCTATACCTGAGGTTTAAAGAGAAAAAAAATAGTCATTATAGTTCTGAGAAAATCGAGCTTAAAGTTTCTGTACTGGTACAACTTGAACAGAGAAAGGATTTTATCTCGGTTTGTAAAACATTTGTTTTGTATTTTGGATGTTGGAACCTGATACAATACATTTCAAAGGTTACGTTTCTGATGAAATTAGAAATTCGACCAACGTGATGTTTGATTATATTCAGCTCCAATGGCCCGTACCTTTAGATAAGACGGGGCACATATGTTATGCAGATCAACTCAATTGATGAATGTTTGTACAGTTTCAAGTAAATATCTACTTTTGTCAAGTTTTTATTTTACCTGTTTACAGAAACTTAAAATTTGCCAGTAAGAGGTTGATGGAAATTGACCTTTCGCCTTGAAAACTGCAGAAACAAGATGGAATAACTGAACTGACATGTATTGGCCTTACAATTTTTCTTTTAGGCTTTACACCCAATGAATTTATCAAAGAAAGGATGTAACGACTTAAACAAGATTGTTCTCTCAAGTATTTTTAAAATAACTTGCTATAAATTTCAATAATGCCAAAGTGGAGATGGATATGGGACTTCTTGGTATCCCAAATGGCTACTTTTTGTCGATGTTTAATGTTCAATTGTAAACGTTAGAAACCTCTTACATCAGGTTTAAGAATTCTGTAAAAAAAAAGCTGACATTTGTTTGAAAATTTCGAACTATTTATCAATTTGGTCATCTACATATGTTTATAAAAACTGTATAGCTGATCTCCTTCTACCCCATGCCACGAGTATATTGAACACCCGTCTTTCGTCTTTAATAAACTGCCAATTTTGGCCAATGTTAAATAGGTATCATATATAATAATTAGGAACCAGTAAAAACATTTACTACACCTCTTGAATATTTATAAGTTAATACAGTATTTTTATTGGTTATATAGGGAAGACGCGCAAAAAGTATTTTTGACTCCTTTTCCGCGTGTGCGTTAATAGTCAAGTACAGCCGCGCAGGTATGCGTTTACGCGTTGCGCCTTTGTAAAATACACACACGCGGGGGAAAGAGTAAAAACTTCCGCATGGTACTACCGTATGGCTCACGGTACTGAATTTGTTGACTTTGAGATTTATTTTCAAGTTATATTTTGACTTTTTTGAGGTGTAGTAAAACAAATACAACATGGTTTATTTCAGAGAAGTATTGCAAAATACTGTCCCTCGGTAGGTGTTGGATGATGGAGACTTCCTCCCTCGGCTCCGCCTCGGGAGGAAGTCTCCATCATCCAACACCTCGGGACAGTATTTTGCGATACTTCCCCACAAACCATGTTGTATTTGTATAATATCAAAATTAATGTTTGTCGTTAGTCTGTTCCTTTTGTCCCACACTGTTATACAAACTTGCAGACAGCGAGTCCGCTAAGACCTTAGTATCGAGAGATTAGCACACGCAAAAATTTCCAAGTAAAAATGTGTTTTGATTACTCGCTGAATTTGACACAGTAAAATAATGATACACACCATTTATAGAGCGGCTTATACAACTGTTTCAAAGCGCTGGTGCCTATTATTACGCTGCCGTCAGAAAACCGTCACAATCGTTTCGCATTCACCAAGGAGTCGCTTGCCAAACGCGCACCCTATCTGCACTTAGATTGCAATGTTTCCCATAACAGCTTCCCAATAACGCTCAGGCGGGTAGACGAAGCAATGAGGATTAAATGCCTTGCCCAAGGCATAACCCGTTGGCCGTAGCAGGGCTCGAACTCAGGACTTACTGATGCGGAGTCCTGCTCTATTCCACCAGACCACACGAGCTCCTGTAAATGGACGAGTACACGAGCACGATGTGTAAAATGGACCAATTGATATTATAATACCTATAATAATAATAATAATAATAATAATAATAATAATAATAATAAAACCATATTTTTGGGCGCAAATAACAAAAACATCTCAATGCGCTATGAAAACATACAAAAGAAATGGAAAAGAACAACAATTACACACTGTAGGCAGAGTTGAAGAGGCATGTTTTAAGCTGACCCTTGAATTGATTAATGGTTGGCCCCGTGGTTGGCAAGCTACGGACATTGGATGAGAGAGCATTCCATTGCATTGGAGCAGCGGCAGTGAACGAACGCTCACCATATGTCTTGGTGCGAGGATTAATGACCATGAGATCATTATGTGGTCGTACACTGCCAGCCCTAAGGCTCCTAGGTTTTACATAGGGCCTGATATGCTCAGTTACGTAAGCAGGTGCAATGCCATGGAATGCTTTATATGTAAGAAGAAGAATTTTGTAATTCATTCTTTGTTCAATTGGTAGCCAATGCGGGAGCCAATGCAGCTGGTCACGGAAGATTGGGGTTATGTGGTCATATTTTGGACTCTTTGGATTTTGTTAATTTCTTTTTGAGGAAGACCAATTGAGGACAGAACCTCCGACACCATAGCGTGATTGAAGGCGATTAATAAACAATGTATGGTCTATGGTGTCGGAGGCTGCTTCAAAGATTCATAAGAATATCACTGTAAACACGAGTTAGTGCTGTCTCAATGCTATGAAACTGTCTGTAAGCCGACTGAGAAGAAGCGAACAGGTGGTTAGAGTCTTAATAGGCAACAAACTGCTTCATGGCACAACGTTCAATTGTCTTTCCCAAAAACGACAAGTTTGAGATAGGCCTATTAGGAGCTATTAGGAAATTCACTCATCTGACACACTTGAGGTGAGTGCAAATATTACCAAACCCTTCGATAGGCTAGTTCAAAACGTGGACCTGCTTTTCAAAGTATTTCTGAAGAATTAGAAAGGTATCATATAAGTATTCAATTCCTGTACAGTAGACTCTAAAATACAGGTTTAGTCAAAATCCATGGGCAGCTTGAAAAATTGAAAGCATATCAAGCTCATTCTAATGAAAATGAAACTTTTTTGATTTCAAGCAAAAACTCGACCACATAAGCAGGTTTTTCAGTCATACGTTTGTTACTTTGTACGTGAAAAGTATTTTCTAATCAAAAATTGTAAAGTTTTTCTATCCGTGCATGAATGAGCACATGTTTAAATTCAAAAATGTTGCAAAAAGTTAAACACCAAAATGTCACCAACGTTACCAAACAAAACATCGCATTAAAAGAATTCCTGTCAATAGAATTTTCTACCACTTTTATGAAATATTTGTAAATATGTTACCCGTCATCTGTGAAAAGCGCTATAAAAATTCGCTAACATGTCGGAGAATTTTTACTTTGAAGTAATTTGGAGCAACAAAACATTTCCGTGCGATGTCATAAACGTTACATGACCTTTATTCAGTACCTTGGCATTAAACACCTACATGTTTTCATCCTCCCAGTGAGCACCATTATTAGCAACAAACTCGTGGATATAATGTTTATGCTAGGTTCTGTGCAGCGGCGGCACCAGCATCTCAATTCTTGGGGGGCAAACGGGGTGCAAGACGGGGGCTGGCAAAACAAAATTTGGACCAAAAATGTAACGCGCGCGCAACGCGCGAAATTTTTCAGACAAAATTTGTTCATTTCGCCTAAAATAATGATATTTAATAGTGAAATACGCGCGAAGCACGCAAAATGTGTACGTTTTATGTCAAAATGATCAATAAAAACGGGTAATTGAGAGAAATTTTGTGCCTAGAAGCTTCTGATTTTTTTTTCGGGGGGGGGGGGCAAGCTGGGGTACCGGCACTGGTTCTGTGGCCATTTTAAAGTGATTGTTTTCAATTTTTTGGTCACAAACGTTACTGTCGAATCACCCATCAGTTATTTCTTTGTAATACAGTCATAAATCTCGGTCACTTCATTTTCACTCACCCTGTATATATGTTTAATTTTTATTCCTTTTTCTTACAACAAATACACAACTTCAATCGAAAATCAATCACAACTCAATCCTGTTTATTAATTCATACAAATGCATTTATAATAGTACTACCAATCACTGAAATATTGTCATGTTTTCACATCCTTTTTTAGAACTAATCTTAGAAAATATACAAATTATCAAATGTGGAATTATTCTAAATTCAAATGAAATTCTTCCATATAGAATATATCGACATGAGAGATTTTCTTTGATGTACAGTATCAACATGGACTGTTTGAATGATTATACGATATTCACAAAACTTTAACAAATGTCTAATTAACCCAATAATTTGATTAACTCCCAGATTTATAATTCCACTCGGCCTCTGCACACTTTACAGGTGTTCGCTGACCATTGTGGCCCAAGTAAGCTCCATTCCACACCAAGCATCATTTCCGACCGGATCAGCTCCCCAAGTTTCGTACGGGTTTCCATGAGACAATTAGCAGTTAGTTCCTTGTCCAAGGGAATTTCAAGCACACTCAACTTTTGGCACCAGCGGGGTTCGAACTCGGGACCTTCCGCATCACAAGCGAGCGCCTAACCGATTGAGCTAACTTGACTGCTTTTATAATTA
This sequence comes from Ophiothrix spiculata, assembly GCA_000969725.1. Taxonomy (NCBI): domain Eukaryota; kingdom Metazoa; phylum Echinodermata; class Ophiuroidea; order Amphilepidida; family Ophiotrichidae; genus Ophiothrix; species Ophiothrix spiculata. Next base: position 11,541 of record JXSR01S030505.1, on the reverse strand, counting down.
TGTGATGACTCACCCTGAAAGGGGGGACTTTGCAGATGATATCAATTTTGATTTTATCATTTCATCTGTTCATTCTCATTAGAATTTTCTAACTTTAAAATAACACCTTACTTGATGAAATTGATAAAGGCGATTAAACAGCCCCTTTTCGGGGTGAGCCATCACATATTGATGAGTCACTGTGATGCACTAAAATGAGTCTCCAGTTTGTCCGTCTGGTGAAACGTTTCGTGAACTAAACGAGTCATAAAAATGAGTCAAATGACCCAAATAAACGAGTCATTGGAGAAATGACTCACTTACATGACTCATTAAATTCACGAAATGTTTCATCTGACGGACAATCTGGAGACACTGCTGATGAGTCAGCCGACTCATTTTCAGATTTGATGAGTCAAAATGACTCGTTTATATGAATTTGCCTTTTGTCAGGTTTAGATAAAAATTTGTTTGATAAGTGAGTGGAGGATGATATCCGAAAAGTGTTGGTAACTGTAGACACAATATTGCCCATCATCAATATAGTAGACACTAATTCCGAGTCCATGAGGTTAAGCTTAGGCTACTGCTAAGCTTACTGCAGTGAAACAACAACGGACTAAATGGTCTAATATTGTAAGCTAACTCCATATAAAATCACTGCTTAATGCAGTAACTTATACTTGTAGCTTGAGAAGTTCCACATATTACTTCTGACAGTATTAAATGCCAAAAAAAAAATCGTTTTCAAATTCCGTATTTGGCTCAGTAATTTATGTAAATGAGTCAAAAGTCGTTATTGATTCAAAATTCTCCAACAAGTGTGTCAATATGGCATTGGAAGAAGACTCAGCTTGAATGATCAAATGTGTCAAAAGTTGACCTTGACTCATCTTTGGCCTCTTGTGAGTCAATTAACATCTTGTGAAAATGAGTCATGTGCGGTCATAAGTAATTTGACTCATTGTTCAGATTTTATTTAGGTCTTTAATGACTCGTTTGATTCAGTTTTGGGTCATATTGCATATGACTCATGGAAAACACGTCTGAATGGGTCAAGTGACTCATCAAAAGTTTTGTGTGATATATAAATGCATGAAAGAAATTTTGTCAAAGATTCTTGATTTCACTTGGTTCCAAATTTCAATCTCCATTAACTGACTATAACAGTGAAGTCAGAATTGCGAGTGAAAATTCCGATCATGGAAAAATATTTGTCGTGTCAGTTTATCTATAAAATATGTATATGTACTTAATTATTATACCATCATAAAACATTGCGGGAAAAGCACGATTTTTGACAAAAGCTACATGAATGAAATTTGAGTGCCAATATGCAAAAAAAGGGGAAAAAAGAACCATATTTACTTGTATTCACTTAATTTACCCTTACAAGTATAGAAATGTACTGTCTTTTTTCACGAGCGAGTCGTTTACGGCAAATATTTTCCTACGGGCTTACATACATATGTCAGAATTGAATTGACCTAAGCTACAACCAATGTTCGAGTGCAGTGGAAACTACATTATTCATCTTTTCATAATTTAAAAGAGCGATTCTGATTCGCATTTTTCTGAATAAAACAAAATAAAATATACAACTTGTGGAATATCGTGTTATAAGTTATAATTGACACGAATAAGCTGTTCAGCCGCATGAGTGTCCTTAACCTTAAATTTTGTGAATCAGCTCTTTTCTATGGAAGATGTGCTTCAATAGCTTCAATAAAAAAACTACTTTTTTGTTATCATTGCAGAATATTGTTGATGCAACTGCGAGCTATTCCCAAGTACGTCATATATCTTGAAATCTGGTATTGGGAAACCCAAAACCACGTTGAGATCATAGGCGGCCAAAAGACAACTTTGCCACTGTGCATAAGCATGAGCTATATCCAGATTGAATGGTTCTTCTTCGTTTCCATGAGCATCCTCTTCATCTGTTCTCTGCAGGAATTTCATCAGAGCGTTTTCAATGCTTTTTTCAGGGTTTGTTTTCTTTCGCCAGTAGTTTGTCACTGTTGCGGGTAGCTCCATACTACTACTTCCACCATTATCAGACCACTTTGTCAAATCAATCTCCCCGTCCTGACATTCCAAGATGTGCAGAAGTAGCTTTCTTTTTGTGGATGCATCCAATGTATCTATACGTCTCAGGTCAATATGGGTGCCATCTTGTAGGTCTTCCTGCTTCTTGAGTTTTAGAGGGTCTTCAAAACTTTCAGTAGATCCTGCCTTTCTTGAATACTCTATCACCGTATTTCGTTCTTGGTCACTGGGTTCTGCGTCAGCACATATAATACTATACCACATGCGACGAAGATATCGAGATACGTCATTGCTGTTCTGTTTGCTAAAATCTTCAATCTGTTTTTTCGGGATGAACATTCCCTGCTTCCAAACAACCAATGCACCATGATACAATCTTCCAGTGTTTACTAGTTTCTCCAGTCGCTTTGAAAGGCCATCCTGGCTAGTTTTTAAGTTCCGAATGTCGTATGAAGCACATATTTCTTGCATTTGCTTCAGTTTCTTAGGTCCTAATCCTACTGCCTTCATTACTGCCCGAACATCTTTGCCATTTTTCTTGATAAATTCGGAGATCCATGGATACACTTTTTCGTTGTCTTCTGTGTGAGGGCCTTGTCTGTATGTGTTGAAATATATGCAATGACGTAGTGTTGCAAAGAGGGGCAATATGTTAACTTCTACACCAAGTGCCTCTGCAACATCTGCAGACATTACCCGTTGACACTCCACGTATTTCGCACCATTTTCAATATCTTTCCATGCTAGCGAAGATAGATAGATAAGGCCGTTTGGAATATTGAATATTATCATATCAGTGTCGTTTGAAATGACGGGACAATTTCTATTCACCGCTTCTCTTGCTTGTTCAGGATCGGCTTCAAATTGTGCTGTTATAATCTTAATCTTCGAAGCAGCATCGCTGTGTTCTTCTTTAAATGCATCGATAGCATCAGTGAAACACTTCATTGCAAATGCAGGTAATGGCTTGTTAATCATGTTTTTCTCATCCACCAACAACTTAATCTGTTTTAGGCTTTCCTTATGATAGTTTATGATGCCTTGTATTTTTTCATCAGCCCATGCTCCATCCATTATAATGGTTAAAACGATTCCTGCATCTCTTACCATTTTCTGGAAAAACTCTTTCATGGTTTCATAAATTGTATGATACTCTCCACCATACAGAATGGGTTCCTCACATAGATGGCGTAGCAAATTAGGTCCATCAATGACTACTTCTTGTCCTCTTGGTATTTGGAAATCTTGGAAGAGATTTCTATTCTCTATAAAACATTTAAGCCCCTTCACGCCCATTTTAATTATATGTTGGTCATATATACTTTCGAAAATAATATATACAATAAGTCCACTATGTCCTTTTTCTTCATAGTTACTGTATTTTTGTCATCAGAGTAAATAATTCGTTCTCCAATTAGTTCTTTGTGGATACAGCATATCTAATACAAACAAACAAAAAGGAAATAGAAAATATGTTATACTTAACAGCCAACATTCAGGTGCGAGAAAAATTTATGCATAGAAAATCGGCACAGACCGTCGTTTCGCCGATGCTCATGAATATTCATGAATTGGAGACACAAGTTTTAAAAGGCCCAGAAACTCATCCAAGTAGATCATAATTCAAAACAATGTTGCATATAGATGTAGAAATGCTGTAAAAACATCCTGAAATCCAAAATAATTAAAATTTTGCGAAATATATGTGAACATTTATGTAATTTCTACAGTGATTATTTTCTTTGAGTGGGGTCAAATTTGGTCTTTGCGTTTTGCTTAAAATCTAAGGTTCTGGACTTGGTCCAGCCACTTGCCACTTGGTCAAAAGAGAGCGACAACATTTCTTTATCAGATTTACTTAAAAAATTGCGGTAATTTTGCGTAAAACACGCCTCGCGTAAGATAATGTAAGTCTTGGTCCAAAGAGGTCAGGCTGAGGTCAAATAAAACATTAAATTTCTACGCAAAACATATATAACCCCGGAAGTGATCAATTAAGCGGCACTTGTCTTTTATTTAGTGTATGTACATGTAGTTAAAATACCCTCTTCACGTAAGCGTGATCTGATAGTGTAGTGGTTACGCTACCCGCTTTTGATGCGAGAGGCCCCAGTTTCGATTCCCGTCGGCGCCTTTTTCTTTCCATGAGCTGTTGCACGCACATGCATGGTATGGTAAATGACGTCCGATTTGCCTAGATATAGCCCCAGACCTCCGAATGGTGTAATTTGTCGTTTACGACATCCGCTGTGTTATCGGGATAATTTGATGCCCGACATCTTGCCCTTTTCATACGTCTAGTTGTACTGAATTTTCCCGTCTTTAAATAACTGATTTTAATAGTTTTACAGGAAAGATATATTTTTCAAATTTCATAAATGTGAAGTCAGATGCCTAAACTTGCAGTTTGCATTAATCAATTCACATAAAAGTTTGTAAATCAAGCTCCGCGTAAGTAGATGTGACGACATGATTTTACCTGAAAGCTGAAAATTTGCAATTTTGTTTCAAATGTAATAAAATGAATGATTTTTTTATTCCTAACAGTCAAAGAAAGGCATGGTTAATTGGAAAAACTCTAAGTATTTTTTTATCCATATCTCCATTTTTATTTGCATTATCCTCCTAGTGATTATAGGGGTTCGATTCGAAGTCCGAACTATCCGACAGGTCACGTCAAGAAAGAAAATATTGCGACCAAGTTTTCAAATATTGATCGCCAGATCGCAGAATTAAATTGCTCATTAAAAGCTCATTTGCATAGGATCTGAATACTTAAATAAAGTTACAATAGCGATATTTCAGTCCGGGTGGTTTCTATTTATACCTACGGTGATTCTTTTGTTCCCAATAGTAACACCCTGGTCACATTACCACCGGTGTCCGACCGGCGTCTGCAAATCCGCAACGCCGGTATGACATCGGTATGAAAATGTGATTCCTTGCAGAGACCGGTTGGACCCCGGTCGGACCCCGGTTGGGGTCCGGTAGGTCATTGGTCGAATTTGCTGTAAAAATTAGACTAGAACATATCGAAGTGTGAACGTGTGTTATCATGGCAGTTCCACCGTTCGAATTAGAAACCGTTCAGGATAAAAAAAAAAACCGTTCGGAGTAAAAACCATTCGGAGAAATGACCGTTCGGAACAAAAACCTTTCGGAATTAAGATTTTCGGAGCAATAGCTTTTTGGATTAAAAATCTGTCGGATCAAAGGACTGAAAATCACTCGGAAAAACGGCCGTTCTGAGTTAAAACCGTTCGGAGAAAAAAACCGTTCTGAGTAAAACCCATTAGGAGAAACGGTCGTTCAGAACAAAAACCGTTGGGAGAAATGACACGTCGGAACAACGGCCTGTCCCCGAGATCCCCCCAAATACCAATTTTTAAGAAAAATGGACTCATCCATATACCAAAATCCCCCAATTTTGAGTCAAATTTAATCAAAAATCATTTATTTCTGCCCAAATATGCACTATTTTGGCTAAATTATCTGAAGTTTGAGGAGAAATGTCAAAATTTGCGGCGACCGACCGTCGGGCACGCCAAAAATTAAGGGGACTGCAGGGCCTATTAGATTCTTCCACTATTCTTTTACCTATATGTAATCTAAACATTGGCACATTTATGTACAACTATTGTCAAAATTTACTTCCACCAGCCTTTGACAACATGTTTAACACTAATTCTGATCATAAATATAATACAAAGTGTCCTTCGCACTAAAAGTATCCAAAAATTAGAACTGAATTAGGACGCAAATCCATCTGCTCTACCATATATATGTTAAAGTCTTGAATGATATTCCTAACTATTTACATTAAAGTCAGCAAAAACATTAAGTCATTTAACAGTCCTATAAAGATGCTCTTATTTCTAAATACCAAGTTAATCAAATTAATACTGTATTGTGTGATTTGGTTAAATAAGTTGTTACTGTATAATGCAAAATTGTACAAATTCAGGAATCTGGAACCTTAGTTTCAGACCATTTGCTACATGTATTCCTTTGAAATGATGTTTCTCTGAAATAATGTTTTTTATTCCTGAATATTTATTATGTTCCATGCCTTCCTTTCAATTTTCTCTTTGGCCATCGAATTAGAACTTGCGAGGAAGGTAACATTACATTCTAAATATTCTTTGATCATGACATTGTTTTATTCACAAAAACTACTGTTTCTCATACTTAAAAGTGCATTTTTCTTCATTGACTTTTCTGTTTCATGCCATTTTCCCATTCTACTCTTTGGCTATCGAATTGTGGTCTGGGAGGAAGACTTTTCCGTTTCATGCCATTCTCCCATTTTACTCTTTGGCTATCGAATTGTGGTCTGGGAGGAAGGAAAGCTTAATTGTTCTTTGTCTTTCATTTTATTTTTAATCTACTTTTCTAAAACTGGAGACAATAACTTGACAGGCTTTTGGCTTATTTTCTTGTTGTCCTCCACAATGTTTATACTTAGTAAATATGCAATTGTGTACACACTGTATTTACATGTATGTGAAAATAAATAAATCATGTTATATTAGGTTATAAGGTCAGGGTCACATATTTTTATCTTTAAAAGATCTTGTTTCTTCACCTCTGAATGTAGCAACTTAATTTTTTCTAAATTTGAGCCATTTCGGTGTAAATTCTTGTACTTTTTTTGATTTTACTGCACTTTTAAGCTTTTATTTAGAGTTATTTCCGTAAGTTTTTAATTCTAAGTGGAATCTTTAAAAAACAAATCAATATTTAAGTTTGCGATGTCCGGTCGGTGCCCGGTCGGTCTGTCTACGGCATGCAATATGCCGCAAGACACCGCAAGGTTTTAACTCCACGTTAAATCCTTGCGGCGAGCTCTACGGCGTCTTACGGCTCAAGGACACCGACCGGAGTCTGGTCGGACTCCGGTCGGTGTCTGTGGTTTACAGCCCGGTATGACGCCGTAAACACATCGTAACCTCGCCGCAAGCTTATGTGACCAGGGTATTAAATAGCGTTGTTGCGTCCCCCGTAATAGAATGGAAGCAATCTTTTCACTGCATAAGTATGTATTGTTACAAGCCACTCATGAGTGGCAGGAATCGCAACAGTTAAAAACAAGAAGATCAAGAATCCCATAATGCAATTGGTACTTACGTTGGGAACGTCCGTTTGACCGGGTCAGTGTGCCCTCTATTACAGTTGAAGTACAGTTGAGTGATAAGATCAACGATCTGGTCTTAAAAGTCCTGGATATCAAAAAAAAAAAATTATTATGATTTAGTAATAATAATCTTAGCCACTGTAAATCATGGGCTTCACTGACATTTTTATTTCGCAATGTACAAAACTCGACATGTGTCATTGGGTCCATTTCTTGTGAAATATTATATTACATAGTACAAAACTCGACACGTGTCCGAAGTTTGGGTTCACATCTTGTGACATTTTATATTGCAATACAGAAAACTCATTTGGGTTCAATTCTTTGTGACTTTTTATATTGCTATGTACAAAATTCGGCATGTGTCATTTGGGTCCATATCTTGTGATATTTTATATTGCAATGTACAAAATTCCATGTGTCATTTGGGTCCATTTCTTGTGACATTTTATAACTGTATAAACTCAGCAAGTGTCATTTGGGTAAATATCTATAATATGTGTACATTACAATTATTTCATTTTGTAAAAAAAGTCCATGTGATTTAAGGCTACAGTCCCTAAAAACGTTTCGCTCGGCTGAATGTCATGTTTACTGCAAGTTTTTACCTACTAACACCGAATATCACAATTTTTGGCGTACATATTGAATAGAGTCTCTAGTTTATACATGGAACTTTACTAGTGATTTTACGTCCATTATCGAGGTCAAAATGACGCCTAAAGACTAATTGTAAAAAACTGACCCTTTTTCGCCGTCAAATTTTGACAGATTGTAGGTTTGATACGTCTTATTGAATTACAAACAATATTTTATAAATATGCTGAGTTGATTTCGAATGATAATGTAACAAGCCCGCGTTGTTTTGCCCGAAAATGAATTGCCCTGTTTGAGCTGTGAATTGCCTGTTTTAAGTATCTACATTATCTACATTTTGTCTGATATACGCATTCCCATCATTTACTTACAAATTGAGCATTCCAATGATGCAAAAATTAAAATTTTGATGTAAACAAAAGGAAAATACGACATTCTGATGTTTATGTCTTAGATTTTAGTTCACGGTCTCAACGCTGCCTTGATAGCACAGCGGTAGATCTCTCGCTTCGTAATGCATGACTAACCCCCGCCATAATCCATGGTTCGAGTCCCCGCAAAGGCAGTGGAAACTGTTTATCTTTTCATGATTGACAAATAGTTAGGATTCACATTTTCCTGAGCATATGGATTCCTCGTACCCTAAAGATGGAAAGATTTCATGCGATGATAAGTTTTGTTGATAAACTGGACTGGGGTCTATATTGATTTAAGTGATTTTTGAAAATTCAAATGAAACTTGCTTATAGTAATTGTTTTTATTCCTGTCACCAAGCACATATTGGTAATGGTAAGATTATATCTGGAGGGGATGGGCTCAGAACAAAACTAAAAAGCCGTATAATGCTCAACTATGTTCAACATAAACACAATGATCTAACCATCATTAAATAAGCTATTTTCTATAGAATACGCTAGGTTTTTAATCAGGTTTAATGGAAATTATTGTCAAAAGGTTTGATGTCCTGCTATCGATTCGAGTTAGTTTGGGAGAACACCACCAGTCTGTCGGCAGGTAACAATATTTCGCCTTCTTCTCTCCGATATAATGCATAATCAATATTACAAAATCTTGGTTGCGAGATTTTTTTTATTGACGTGACCTGCCAATAAAGCTGACTTTGAACCCTTATTATTTGAACAAGGAGAAAGCAAATGCAAATTGGGAACGTGGGTATGAAAATTTGGAGTTTTTCCTTTCTAATGTGAGTGAATTTTTTTCTATTGGTAAAAAATGATGCATTATATGGTGTTTTCTATAAAAATCAAAAATTTCGAGCCGTTTTAGACATACCAATTTCAACCCCTACATCAATCTTGTTTTAGAAGATAAAAAGACGTCAGTTTGGTCGATTCCTCTAGCAAAAATATGAAAACTCAGATTCATGAAATTTAGAAAATA
>JXSR01S030504.1:9062-25679 GCA_000969725.1 Ophiothrix spiculata | reverse complement strand
AGAGAAATTTACATAATTATATCAATACATTTTTTGATGTCAAGTACGCTTGCTACACCGCACAATCAAGCTTTAAATTAGATCACACATATCATACACTGGCGGTCAAAAGTGTTTGCGCACACTTAAATATGGGCAAAAACCTAATTATTATATATCAAACAACCAAGACTCTTAAAAATTCATGTTTTTTTATGTGCCATATGAATCCAATATAAATAATCCATGTTTCCTCTGATATTCGATCTTACATAACAATCTACCAACAAACATTCGCAATGCAAACTTCACCAGTACATTCAAATCGATGTTAAAGACACACCTCTTCAACGAAGCTTTCAAGGACTTCATCTGAGCTGTTTTTTACTTGTGTGTATATTTTGATACTACCTGCAGTATAGTTGGTTGTATTTTTGACTTTTGTAAATTTTCTTGTGAAATGTAGTTTTAAGATATTTCTCTGTATTTTACATTGTATTTATATGACTCTGCTATGTGTATTTATTGTAAAGCGCCTCGAGGCTTTGGTTTTTGTGCGCTTCTATAAATGGTTGTTTATTATTATTATTATTATAACCATAAAAAAGGCCTAATTCCTGGACCATATACAAATACACCACACACACTTTTGGATATGTACCTATGTAGTTTATTATTCAATGCTTGTTATCACCGTGTAACTGTAAAGAACATTTTCTGGTTATAAGTTTTCCAACAAATGTGCAGTTATGTATTTAAACTCCGTTTTTAATGTGTACAAGAAAGTATATAGTATCTTTAGCACGCCATATTTTCAAATGCGGTGAATGCAATTCCTGTTGATTTCTTTAAATTTATATATGCAAAATATAAATCCGTAAAAAATGATGCAAATGATGAACGGTTTTGTGCAGAAACACTTTTGACCGCCAGTGTATTTCAGTAAATTCAATGCAATATCAAACACGGTCACTTTTTTTGTAATATCAAAACACTAGTCTGTTTTAAAAGAGCATTCGAAAAAATTATAGATATATAAGGTTTGAATTTGACAATAAAACTTTTGCATGCTGCCATTATTGCCACTAGTATGTCAAATGATGCAAAAATCTTAAAATGCTTGGGGAAAAGTTTGGGGATGATGCTGAACTTGTCCAAAGAAAAACAGCATTGAAGTAAAAAAAGGTAAAAGGGAATTAAGGCCTGTATTTAACAGGTCAGAGTGCCCATCTGTCTTACGAAGCGTTTGGGGCAGACTCCACAACTTGTTGTTTGTATTTGCAGTGAGGGGTTCACCATACCTCCTTCCCCGTAAGTCTGTTACCTTCCCAGCAATGAAGAAAGCCAGTACTCATTTGACACCTGGGTGGAGAGGAGCACATTAGGGTAAGTATCTTGCTCAAGGACACTACACACGCCGCCCACCGGATTCAAAATCCACGACTCTCAATGCCCGGTGATCAACAGTCGAGGACTTGTCCGCTAGGCCACGCATGTCCCTGCATTGAAGTAACAACTATTGAAGTGTTGTGCTTGTATAAATTACACATTTAAGTCAATTGGTACTTTAAACACAAATAAATTTGATCTTTGCATTACTAATTTTCAATTGAATTAAGTCATTCATCAAATGCTATAAAACCTGGCACAATTTGACCATTATCAATTATTATCAAAACATGTGAAGTAAGCTTTTAACCTAAATACAATCAAAATGTTTTTGATTTGAATGATATTAAAAAAAGAAAAACAAACAAGTTAACCTATGTTTAGTATCAAATCTGAATTTACAATATACCCCATAAACTAAGCAGGTGATGACAACGATATAATTTAATAAATCTTATCACCATTCAATAGGTAAAGGTAAGTTAGCTTGTTATAATATCAATAAATTAGCAATTGATCACCTAAATGCTTTAATTAATACTGCCCTAACCACATCCATATAATACACACTCTCTTAATAGCAACACTAAATGGCATTCACACCGAACCAAAATCCACCACTTGAGCCATTCTAATCAAACAAGCCCCGTTAGTACTGCAATAATATCAATGAATTAGCAAATTGATAATTCATGCTGATCTAACACAGCTAGCACTTATTAACACTTAGTTCATCCGAGTATCCCCTAATAATCCCTATACTATAGCATCGATGACACACTCACCTGTGTTAATGCAGCGTGTTCAATCATAGGATCCTCGTACTAATTGGACATAGACACTTGTGCATTGTTTTAACTCCATACAGCATGCAACCTCTTATTGACATCGTAATCAACACAATACGGAGCTAACTCTTGTCTAATAATTACAGCTAGAGCGGCAGTGCAGCTCACCTTGTATACATACACTCATACCCTGCCTATACATACGCTGCCTGACAGCATATCGACAGTACCAGCCTAGCTCTTTTGTTAACAAAAAGGCAAATAGCTGTGATATAAGACGTACTCAGTGAAAAAAAAGAAGCTGAGTTTAACTATTACTATATAGCAAGGTGGCTTGCTTGTCAGCTTAGAATACATACAAAACAGGGTCTCGCAGGGGGGACTTTCAGAAATAGAATACTCATAATATGCCTGTTGAACTTTAATTTGATACCACACTATACATGCATTTGATGGAATTCATCAACCATAAATACACCAATTTCCAACAATGATTACATACATTTTCTGCATAAAAGAGATACAAATTATTATATTCATGTACAAAAATAAAATGTCAAGCTGCTGTAATAAATAAACCATTGTAATGTGAATTAACAAAGTGCACTGCACACTGAGTCATTTGTTGCATTTGTATACCCTACTGATGTGAGTGCCCCTCCCCCAGGGGAGTGCGCCTGGCAGGTATGCTAATATTGACATATGAGTTTATATCCTAACGCACCACTCAATTGACTGTCTTCTCTTTAACTAATTCTGTACACAACATGTATGATAAGTCACAATTCGTCCACTTTATTGCACCTTTCTGATTTGGAAGCACTATTTTACTTCTAAAAAATCTATTTTTCTGGCTAACTCAAAAGATCGCAGTCTGATTGTCTCAGTTGATGATAGTGATTTCTTGACATTTAAAGTTGTTTCAATTTCTTACAAATCCATCTTGAAATTATACAACTGAAGTAGACTGGTAACAGCTTTAAAATTTAAATTATAGACTAAGTTACAGAATCATTAAATAATTGTTTTGCTACACATTTGCCGAAAAACAAAGAGCTAAACTCTTTAAAAAGTTTGTTAACTTTGACATAATAATTAAAAACTTTCTGTCAAATTATGCTACAGGGCAGTGATTTCAGAGTACGCTTGAACTGACTTAGTAGTCATTACTAGAGCAGCGTTCCTGATTATTGAACGCAAATTGTTCCAGAGTTTGGGTCCAGAAACGGCGAATGATCTTTGTCCGTAGAAATATGTTCTTGGACGCTGCAAAGGAAATCCAAAAGAGACTTGAGATGAGGATCTGAGAGTCTGAGCTGGTATATAGTGGCTGAGCAAATTGGCATGGTATGCAGGAGAGTCATCGTGGAAAGTCTTAAACACCAGAAGGAGGATCTTATATTCAATGCACTTTGATATAGGCAGCCAATTGAGATCCTGTAACACCGGAGTGATGTCATCTCTGCATTTAGTCAGTGTATTTTTAAATACACTGACTAAATGCAAAAGTTCGATTTGTTTTGAAATATGCCGGTTAAAATTTAAAGTACCATACATAAGTATACCACTTTTTAAGAAGGGGACCCATCCATGTACCAAAATGTAATTCTATAGCAGGACTACAGGACCATTTTAACCTACCACTGTAATGATTTCTTTAAAAATTCAGAAATGCTGAGATTAGAGACAAATCTTTCTACCAAAACAATAATGATTTTGTCAACTTTTTTCAATTTTGTGGAAACTCATGGGCAATCCCAATAAAAGAATGTCACATAAATTAATATTATTACTTAATGAATACTGAAACATGAGTCTATAGAGAGATTTAAAAACATTTAGAAATTGAATCACTTACAGCTAACCATCACTTACTTTCACTGTTAAGTTATGTATTACTCTTAACAATTGAAAAGCAACACACGAGTCAAAAATGTGCTTGTTCTTTAAAGGGGACTGGCCTAGATTCTTCCCACTAATTTTTTACCTGTACATATTTTTTTTACTTGAATCGATAGAACATGTTTATAGTAATATAACCTACAAGTAGTTTTCCATGATTTTGAGGAATATTGGAGGAAATTGCAATTTTTGCCTACTTTAATTTCTTATGCCGGCGCAAAAGACTGGTGTGAAAATGGTGTTTCTAGTTTGAAAACTTAAAAAGATCTTGTTTCTACACCTGTGATGGGCAAACATATTATTTTTGATGAAATTGTTTATCTTTTAATATGTATCAAATTATCTCCAGGAGCTTTGTTTGATCTTTTACCTGGTAAATCTATCTGAGGTACAAATTCAGGATTTAGGAAACACAGGATAGTCACACCACCATCAAAGAATGATAGTTAGTAAATTAATTCTCCCTCAGTTTGAGTCATTTGTGTGTAAAGTTTGCCATTTTTTGGATTTTACTATACATTAAGTTTTATTTAGAGCATTCCCACAAGTTTTTAATTCTAGGTGGAATGAAGGCTAGTCCCTTTAACTGTCCATAATAGCTTATAACTTGTCACATTCTAACCTTCACTAAACTTAAGCATCCAACTCACCTGTTGTCATAACCACAAGATAGCATTGCTTCCACAAGACTCAAGAATAATCACAAGAAACAGAGTCTGAAAAGACAGGAAAAAATAGCATATGGTCATTTAACATCTATAATCTGAGTTTAAATTCACCAATATTGTCATGATCTATGTTTTTTAATAAATGAAATTTTCAATATCGGTCTTTTGATAGATAGCATTAATCTTGGTCGACTCATGGAATGGAGAAAACATGAAAAACAAGGTTTGCTGAAGTTGTACAGCAAATTGTTCAACTTAGATTACATTTAATTCTCCAAACTGTTATATAAGCCATCATTTTGAAATAATATTTCATTTACATTTATTAGGTTCATCAAATTTTGGAGGGCTGCAATTAAGAGCATATTAAGCAGCTAACTGCTGGACAGAACATAATCCTTAAGTGTTTATGTCTAATGATTACTTATTATATTCCAGTTGCCGAATTAAATCTATTAGCCCCAATTTAATATATATTAAAATTTGAGCACTGCGAAACAGGACCTATTAAGCAGCTGTCTGTCGGACAGACTTACCCTGTGGTAGGAGTTGAAAATTTAGTATATCTTTGTCACTCAATATTCTTACATTCATTTTGTTGAAAGAGAGCACTAAATAAAAATTGTTCCCAAATAATATGATAAGAAATAAGGGTACCAAAAGCCCAATTTGTCTGGACAACCAAAAGCTTTTTTTCATTACATAATTTAAACGCTGATTCTAACACATAGAACACTGAATAAAACATTAATACTAAGTATACTAATCTTTTCAATGTCAATGTCAATGTGTCCTCCAAAAAAACTATATTGGACTTGTCTAGTCAAAACAAGTTTTAGTATAATCAGGTACATCCCAAAAAACATTCTTTCACAATTATTTTGACATGTTGTTTACACATCTCATCACATCATATTTTACTTTGACCGGCACTTTCATCATTATGGGTTCAATTGATCCTTATATTCATCAAATGGTTTCCTCAATTTATCCTAACTTTAACTTTATTGTCAATGGAAATTAAGGTAAAATCTTTACAGTTATCTTCATTGTTAATTTTTCAGTCAACACATTTAGGTTTTTAACAACTTCAGAGGATTTAGTTAATGTAACTTATCCTTACACATATTACCCATAACATGAGAACATACTCTAAAATACACCAACATTAAGCAACTAGAATGCTTTCATCTTTGATGAAAACCTATTGATTGAAAACAGTACCCAAACAGATTGACAGATATAAACTTCCAAAAGCTTTATAAAATCGTAATACTTTTTCTGTCAGCAAATGTTTTACTCAAAAACAATTTTATGACAAAAATGATGAATCCTTAGCCATACCTGATATCAATTTCTCTGACTAGATATTTGACCTTTAAAAACCTCTATCATCCACACAATTCCTCTCCTTGGAGTTGTATAACTTGTACACATCTACATATCTGCTCTCATTGGATATTTAATTGACTCTTAGCAGACAGAATTTCTGCAAATAGCTTTTAAATATTACTTGTATGAGCTTAGTATGACCTGGGTGCATTATATTCATCAACAGAATCACTGTTCAAAGAGATGTTTCAAAAGTTGGTTTATAGTTATCATAAAATAGAGTGACTTCAAGAACCATTTTAGATTGCCCTTACACCAGTCCTCAATGCCAACCAGTCCTCAATGCCATATTTCAAATTTCAGCTAAGCATTTTGCCCAAAATGGTTTGTGGAAATACCTGTTACTTGCGGTTTTCTGATAGGATAACTCTATGTGAAAACTTCACTTGTTTAATTAAGTACACTCATATTCTTCAATATTGTTATAACTGACTGAAAAGGCCTGATGAAACATTAAAGATCAACAGCAACCAATATGTCACAGCTCACTTTTCACATGAAAAATCATCTTTTAAATTTGTATGATGCTCAGTCAATTAAGTTTTGAATGATTAATTTTGAAGAGAAAATAAATCCATCTCTACACTCCTTCCCTCAGACAACCAAATAATATTTATAATATGACAAAAAGGTTTAACCAATGTCTCACGACTTACTTGTTTTAGCTGTGGTGGCCTGCGTCCGGCATCCACCGAACTTCAATGCCTAATATTTGTTTTGGCCTAAATGGAGGAAAAGTGATGCATTATCAAGTAATCATGGTCATTGAAAAATTATTAACATACTGGATATATTTGCAGTTTTAATTTCAATTCCAAAAAAGAGTACCCCATTTTTAGTCCCTTTTCAAAATACATAATAACATTCTAATTTCATTTCTGGTTTAATTACACCTGTAAACTAGAATCAAGGATCAATATTGAATTTCTAAATATCAGTTTGATATAATATCTAATTATTTAATGATAATCATCACATAGCTGATTTAAATTGAAAACATTAATAGCTTTACAAAGCTTTTTTCTCATCCGAAGTGAGAGCTTTAATCAAATACAAACAAGATAGATGATAATCAAATTCTTTTCACAACAACCTGCAGACAAGATCATTCTAAATGCCAATCACGATGCATCGGCCTCGGCTCGTTGCTGTATAATCATGAATATTTAATTAGCACTCATTGCGACAGTTTGTGTGAATGTGTGTTGATTGAAATGCAAGCTTGAGCTCATCATAGGGTATGATTTAAAAAGAGAGTTATTCTCAGGAGAGTTTTATGATATGATTGGAATTTTAAAATTTTGACATCCACTAATTTATGTAAGTAGTACCCCTGTCTGTACATATACCTAAACATTCCATTAATACAGGCAAACACCATCCACTTACTTTAGAAAGTACTCACTCACATATTTAAAAACACATGCAGAGCCAACTTAAAAAGCTAAGAACCACCTTTTCTTAAAAAAAATTGGGTGGGTTTTTTTTATATCTGAACATTGTTTTATTAAATCTACTCATATAGAAGCATCAAATTTTACCAAAATAAATGATCTCCATATATTGTCACCACTATTAAACACTTAAAAATACTTCTACAATGTAAATATGTATGAGTGTCACCCCCGTCAAAGCTTTACCCATCTGTTTAAATCAGCAGTTTCATTATCTCTCCATATTACCAAGGGAAAATATCGATGGATTGAAATAGGAGAATTTTTGAGAGGAAGAAAGCGAAAATAGGACATGTATGCGCACCACATTTCGCGGCTCAGATTTCCAATTACACACGACGTTTTCTATGTTGTCTCACATATGTTACACAAAATGTGTACAACCATATTGCAGCAATACAAAATGGGCAATCACTAGCAAATTCACTTGTAATATATTACTTGAAAAAGATAAAAAGGAGATGGTTTCAGACTGGTGAAATTTTTATACATAGACAAATCACTTAACAAAGAAAGGATTGAATGTAATTATGCAGTAACCAGTAAGTAACTACATAAACAGATCATAAATAAGAGGAAAAGTAAAATACAAAACAACAACATTTAATAATTGAACAATTGTCAGCTGAACCTTTTTTGACAAACATACTTCAATATGATAAAAATGTGCAATATGTTAAAGCTGTTCCAATGGAGGATAGCTAGATAATAACGTTGCCTCACTCAGAAAAGAAATTCAATGCAGAGTTTACATGCCCCAAGTCTTGTTTTTCACTCTAATGATACTTCGCCATATACAACCTTAATTTACACTTCGTAAATTACACTGTGTTCTGATATAGTGTTTTAAAGTCTCTAATAGCGTGATCAATAACAATATGTGCTAAAGATTGAGGATGAAAACCAATTGCAACGATATTGAGTTTTCCTGAAATGTGGTGGGTGTCAATAAGTGTTGATGTAACCAACATTGACGTTATGGCAAAATATTTGATTTGGAAAGGTTTGCCATGTCCAGTGTTTGTCAATACATTGAAGTTATCTATGTCAAATCACTTGTTGATGAGTATATTACATGATCATTGGGAAAAAGGAAAACACTACCTTTCAGTTTTGACACTTTAAGATAGGCTTTATCAGGAGATCTGATGTCAAAATTATACTTCTGACAATTAATACATAGTTTCAGAGAATAGCCTCATAACAAAGATCAACACTGGTTTTCAATTTTGACACTTGAAGATTGGCTTAATCAGGAGATCTGATGACAAACTTATACTTCTTACAATTTATACATGTTTCAGAGAATAGCCTCATAACAAATATCAACACTGCCCTTCAATTTTGACACTTTAAGATTGGCTTTATCAGGAGATCTAATGCTAAGCTTATACTTCTTACAATTTATACATGTTTGAGAGATCTACCTTATAACAAAGATCAAAATGCGAAATGGAATTCTAGTTTTTGACTTTTTATGGTATTTAACAAATTTTTTATAATACTTTGTACTTGTCTGTTATTAATTAACATATCAAGAGTAAATCATCTACAAATAAAATTGTGAAATTTGTCTGATGCTCCTTTAATAAATATCAGTTCAGTAATGCCAAACCACTTGTTGATAAGAGTACACCATGTAATTTGGAGTTAGTATAAAAGGATAATTATGTTACTAATCATTAATCTTTTTCATCTTCTTCTATACCCTGTAGACCTACAGTCTGAGTAGTAATAAACAGACAGATTGTTTAGAGTCAAGACCTGTTTACCAAAATTAGGTTGAGGAAAATCAGAGGTATAGAATGATTGGATTTCTTACCATAAAATGCACTTGCAAATGTCAATGAGACGACAATTTGCCAACCTTTCAAAATTGTTTCAAAATCAACAAATATTGATGATAAATAAAAACTTTTATTACATATCAGCCTATATTTTAATAATAAAAAAAACATCTTGACAAAAATGATGAAACCTTCACCATAATGTCAATTTCTCTCACTACATATTTGACCTTTAAAAACCTCTAACATCCACACAATTCCTCTCACTGGAGTTGTATAACTTGTACACATCTACATATCTGCTCTTATTGGAGATGTAATTTACTCTTAGCAGACACAATTTCTGCAAATAGCTTTTAAATATGACCATTTCTTGTATGAGCTTATCATGATCTGGGTGCATTATAATTTATATTCATCAACAGATTCATAGTTCAAAGAGGTATTTCAAAAATTGGTTTATTGTTATCATAAAAAAGAGTGACTTCAGGAACCATTTTAGATTGGCCTTACACCAGTCCTCAAGGCCATAGTTCAAATTTAGCTAGGCAATTGGCCCAAATTGGTTTTGTGGAAATACAGGTTACTTACTTGCTCAAAGTGAAACTTCACTTATGAAGATGTATGTTCTCAATCATCCAGTAGAAGTAAATAAGTGAAGTAAATAAATCTATAACTGGAACTTACTTTGCAACTTTTGCGACGTTCAACATGCATCTGATTCTTGGAATTGGTCACGTGAATCAAGGAAGCCACATGGGAGAGAACTGAGAACCCGACCCTCAATAAGAAAGGGGGCCTACGCTACAGTCTATCTCACGTGTGGGACCGAGCACTTCGTGACATCACTAGTCGTCTGTCACGTAACCAATTCCAAGAATCAGATGCCTGTTGAAGACCATTGGTAATGGTCGCAATGTCGCAAAAGTTGCAAAGTAAGTTCCAGTTATAGATTTATTTAGTTCACTTATGAAACTTCGCTTGTTTAAGTACATTCATGTTCTTCAATATGGAACATTAAAGATCAACAGCGAACAATATGTCACAGCTCACTGTTCACATGAAAAATATGAATCTATCTTTTAAATTTGTATGATGATCATTCAATGAAATTTTGAATGATTAATTTTGAAGAGAAAATAAATCCATCTCTACACTCCTTCCCGAAGACAACCAAATAATATTTTTAGGCCAAAATGGAAGAAAAGTGATGCATTATCAACTAATCAAGCCATACGGTATATATTTGCAGTTTCAATTTCTCTTCCAAAAAAGAGTACCCCATTTCCAGTCTGTTTTCAAAATACATCTATAATTAATAGCATTTTAATTTCACTTCTGGTTTAATTACCCCTGTATACTAAACAAGAATCAATATTGAATTTCTAAATATCACTTTGATATAATATCTAAGTATATAATGATAATCATTACACAGCTGATTTAAATTCAAAACATTAATAGCTTTGCAAAGCTTTTTTCTCATCTGAAGCAAGAGCTTTAATCAAATACAAACAAGATAGATGATAATCAAATTCTTTTCACAACAACCTGCAGACAAGATCATTCTAAATGCCAATCGCGATGCATCGGCCTCGGCTCGTTGCTGTATAATCATGAATATTTAATTAGCACTCATTGCGACAGTTTGTGTGAATGTGTGCTGATTGAAATGCAAGATTCAGCTCATCATAGGGTATGAATTAAAACGAGAGTTATTCCCAGGAGAGTTTTATTATGAGATCAGAATTTTGTTTGAAATTTATTTTGCACATAAGATAAATTTTGATTTCAAGCATTATATATATGCTTTGGAATGCCAAGATTCTTCTATATACTCAATGTTATCAACTTCACAATGGCATTTTGAGAAGGAAAATATACATTATAATTCAATAATTAAAACTCGTATTAAAACTCTTTAACTCCACCATGGAAGCCTCACTAATAATTTCAATATGCTTTCCACCATGAATACAGACACACTAGCCTTATCATCTCCCAACCTAGTTGATTTATGGCATATGTCATAATCACCTTAGTAACATATGCTTAATCATATCTTCACTAAAAGAATTGAATTCACAATCTAATAATGCATACAATTAATTTGACCATTATAGCTGTGATCTTTCTTTTTACAAAAAAAGCATATTTTTCTAGCTAGGCAATAAACTGCTTTTGATATCTCTTAAGACAAAATTAAAGCAATACTATAAGATCCTACTAACAGGGCATCCCCTATGGTCCATGGTACATATAATTTGGCATATGACCCTCTCTCTAAAATAATTCTCTACATTATTTCAACAAAACCATATGGGATGCAAGGTTAAATCTGAGTTGCACCCCTGTAAAACCATTTCTTTTTCTCTAAAAATTACTTACCCATACCTCAACAAAATCATAGTCTGGATCCTCAACAAATCTGAAAGGCTTTAATGTAAAAGACTTTATGTTGTGTGAACGTAGGTAAGTGATCATCTTCCCTATATTTCTTCACAGAAAGCTCTCCTACATATACATGTATCTAAAACACTGCATTTGACACCAACCAATTTATCTGAGTGATACCCCTACAAAGGCACTGCTCTTTGTATATGTACCTAAACTTTCAACTAATACAGGCCAACAACATCCACTTACTTTAGAAAGTACTCGCTCACATATAAAAACAACACACGTAGGACCCACTTATAAAGCTAAGAACCACCTTTTCTTGAAAAAAGGTCTTTTTTTCTGCAAACTTTCCTTTTTTATTAATTAAACTAACTGTAACAGAAACATTTGATTTTACAAAAATAATCAATCTCCATAAATCCTTCTTGAAAGAAGTTTCTTTTTTCTTTATTTTTTTAATTTCTTTTAATTATTAATCTGCTGAATATGAAAATAATCTATCTCTAGCAATATGCATACCTGTTACACATATCCTAATGAACACGTACACAATATGTATGAATTAATATGAGTTTTACCCCGTCAAAGCTTTACCCATCTGTTTAAATCAGCAGTTTCATTATCTCTCCATATTACCAAGGGAAAATATCGATGGATTGAAATAGGAGAATTTTTGAGAGGAAGAAAGCGAAAATAGGACATGTATGCGCACCACATCTCGCGGCTCAGATTTCCAATTACACACGACGCTTTCTATGATTTCTCACATATGTCGCACAAAATGTGTACAACCATATTGGAGCTATATATACAAAATGGGCAATCACTACGAAATTCACTTGTAATATATTACTTGAAAAACATAAAAAGGAGATGGTGTCAGACTGGTGAAATGTTTATACATAGACAAATCTCTTAACAAAGAAAGGGTTGAATGTAATTATGCAGTAACCAGAAAATAACTACATAAACAGATAATAAATAAGAGGAAAAGTAATATACAAAACAACAACATTTAATAATTGAACAATTATCAGCTGAACCTTTTTCACAAACATACTTCAATATGATAAAAATGTGCAAAATGTTAAAGCTGTTCCAATGGAGGATAGCTAGATAATAGCGTTGCCTCACTTAGAAAAGAAATTCAATGTGTTTCTTTAGTCGTGTTTTCACTCTAAACTTTCAACTAATACAGGCCAACACCATCCATATACAACCTTAATTTACACTTCGTAAATTACACTGTGTTCTGATATAGTGTTTTAAAGTCTCTTATCGCGTGATCAATAACAATATGTGCTAAAGATTGAGGATGAAAACAAAGTGTGACGATATTGAATTTTCCTGAAACGTAGTGTGTGTCAATGACTGTCAATATAACCAACGTTGACATAGTGGCAAAATATTTGATTTGGAGAGGTTTGCTATGTCCAGTGTTTCTCAATAAATTGAGGTTATCTACAGCTTGTCCCAATATTAATGCAACGAGCAAATAAAAAATATTAAAAAATAGTTTCCAAAAGATTAAATCATAGTAAAATATGTTTTTCAAAAGTAGAGAAACTACTCTACAACATGCCTTTTGTCCCGTTTCATTTTACCACTCCAGTCCAAAGATATGAAGAATTTAAGAAAGCCCTTTAAATCAACTTTGGTCCGATTTGTAAGTCTAGACTTCTAGCTAAAGAAATGCAAGCTTGAAATGAAGAGAATTCTGCAAGCAATCAGTCCAAACCAATCTTACCTGTACCTAACATTAAGTGGTATTTTAATTTCATTTTTACCTTAAATAGGTCAAAATTTTCAATTTAAGTGCGGATCTTCCTGATAAGTCTGATACTCTCAAATTCCAATACTCTTGTTACTTCTGGTGCGACAATCAGGTAGTTTAGGATACAATTTCCACCAAAGAGTCGAAAAAAAGGATTCTATTGAAAGGTGTCAACCAATAATAAGTCTTTAACCGAAATCATGGAAGAAAACTAAAGACAAAGGAGTTTAGGACTTTATGATTCATCTGGCCCGTCAAGGGGACGCAACAGGTTGACAAAACCAGATGCAACAACCTGCTTAATTTCAGCAGATCATCATTAAATTGAGTCCTTATGTCATGAAATGGGTTCAATGGATGCTTCTCCTAATCATGTGATGTTTTTAGCAATTTCCATTCAACGTGTGCCCTATGACGTCACCAGAGGTGAAACTTTACAGATTAACAAATCGGACCATCAAGAATTTTCGGGTCTTTACAAAATGTGCAATAACTTTTGATTCAGAGATTCAAATTAAACAAAACAAAATTCCTGTAAAAGCCAATGGTCTACTCTATAGTATTATTGTAACGTTTGCTCACCATTGGGCTCTGTTCTCTCAAAATAAAATGTCAAAGTTCGTTGCGTTTTTTGTGGGACACCCTGTATGTCGAAAAACTTGTTGATGAGTAATATTATTACATGATCATTGGGGAAAAGGAAAAATACTGCCTTTCAGTTTTGACACTTTATCAGGAGATCTGATGTCAAAATTATACTTCTTACAATTTATACATGTTTCAGAGAATAGCCTCATAACAAAGATCAACACTGCCCTTTAATTTTGACACTTTAAGGTTGGCTTTATCAGGAAATCTTATGCCAAGCTTTTAACTTCTTACAATTTATATATAGTTGCAGTGATCTGCCTTATAACAAAGATCAACATGCAAAATGGAATTCTACTGTTTAGCTTTTTTGCGGTATTTAACAAATCTTTCAGAATATTTTGTACTTGTCTGTTAAAGCTAACTAACATATGAAGAGTAAATCATCTACAAATAAAATTGTTAAATGTTGTCCGATGCTCCTTTAATAAATTTCAGTTTAGTAATGCCAAACCACTTGTTGATAAGAGTACACCATGCAATTTGGAGTAAGTATAAAAGGATAATTATGTTACTAATCTTGTTCATCTTCTTCTATACCCTGCAGACCTACAGTCTGAGTAAATGAACAGATGGATTTTTTAAAAGTCAAGAACTGTTGACCAAAATTAGGTTGAGAAAAATCAGAGGTAGAATGATTGGATTTCTTACCATAAAATGAACTTACAATTGTCATTGAGATGACAATTTGTTAACCATTCAAAATTGTTTCAAATTCTGATGATAAATCAAAACTTTTATTATATATCAGCTCATATTTTAATAGAAAAACAATCTTGATAAAGATGATGAAACCTTGGAGTTGATGTAATTGACTCTTAGCAGACACAATTTCTGCAAATAGCTTTTAAATATTGCCATTTCTGGTAAGAGCTTATCATGATCTGGGTGCATATATTCATCAACATAATCACTGTTCAAAGACATGTTTCAAAAATTGGTTTATTGTTATCATAAATTAGAGCGACTTCAGGAACCATTTTAGATTGGCCTTACACCGGTCATCAAGACCATATTTCAAATGTAGCCAGGCATTTGGCCCAAAATGGTTTGCGCAAATACACAACCTGTTACTTGCTGTTTACTTTAGGGAAACTCAAAATGAAAACTTAACTTGTTTAAGTTCATTCATATTCTTCAATATTTTTAAAACTGATAAGGCCTAATGGAACAGTAAAGATCAACAGCGAACAACTATGTCTGTCTAATCTCACTGTTCACATGAAAAATATAAATCTATCTTTTAAATTTGTATGATGATCAGTCAAGTTTTGATTGATTAATTTTGAAGAGAAAATAATCCCTACACTCCTTCCCTCAGACAACCAAACAATATTTGTTGGGCCTAAATGGAAGAAAAGTGATGCATTATCAACTACAGTATATATTGGCATTTTTAAAGTGCCCCGTCTCTAGCACCTTTTCAAAATACATCTATAAATAATACCATTTTAATTTCATTTCTGTCTTAATTGTGCCTGAATACTTATCACAAATCAATGTTGAATTTCTAAATATCAGTTTGATATAATATCTAATTTATATTATGATAATCATTACATAGCTGATTTAAATTCAAAACATTAAAAGCTTTGTAAAGCTTTTTTCTCATCCAAAGTGAGAGCCAAATACAAACAAGATAGATGATAATCAAATTCTTTTCACAACAACCTGCAGACAAGATCATTCTAAATGCCAATCGCGATGCATCGGCCTCGGCTCGCTGCTGTATAATCATGAATATTTAATTAGCACTCATTGTGACAGTTTGTGTGAATATGTGTTGATTGAAATGCAAGATTCAGCTCATCATAGGCTATGAATTTTAAAATTTATTTTGCACACACATAAATTGGATTTAATAACAAGTATAGTATATGCTTCGGAATATCAAGTCTCTTCTTTATACTGAATGCTAACATCAACTTCAAAATGGCGTTTTGAGAAATACATTGAACAATATAAAATAAATGACAAATATATCAAGAACTTTTCAAAACAATGGTTATATATTATAATCATATCAGAAACATACAATAATTGAAACTTATATTAAAACTCTTTACATTTAACTCAGCCTGGAAAGCCTCACTGTTAAATTCAATATGCTTTCCACCATGAATACAGACACACTTGCCTTATTATCTCCCAACCTCGTTGATTTATGGCATGTGTCATAATCACCTTAGTAACATATGCTAAATCGTATCTTCACTAAAAACATTAAATTCACAATTTAATAATGTATACAATTAATTTGACTAATATAGCTGTGATCTTTCTTTTTACAAAAAAGGTACATTTTACTAGCTGGAAAAGTAACATACAAAACAACAGTAACATTTAATAATTCAACAATTGGCAGTTGAACCTTTTAGACAAACAAACATACTTCAATATGATAAAAATGTGTAACATCTTCAAGCTATTTCAAAA
>JXSR01S030502.1:66541-76704 GCA_000969725.1 Ophiothrix spiculata | reverse complement strand
TTTTGGTTTTTTGCGTTGTCGCACGAAACAACAAAGTATATACATGTAAACTTGATGAAACTTCCCGAAAATGTAGAAAACATGTCCACTACCCTTAATATCTACTCGTTCTAAGTAAAAAAAAAATGATTGTATATTTTTGCCTTTTTTAAACGCAGTACTAATCATTCTTTGATACCCAGAGTGATACAATAAGTATAATTCAAAGTGAACACAACGTGTCTGTTACTCATATTTTTTCTGGAACATTGAAATGGCTATAGATTGATTGACTGTATGTGAACCGCGTCGCTCCTTCTTACTAAAATAAACGGATGCTGAGTAAACTTTATGGTGCAAAAATAGTGCACTAGTTCTACAGGCCATTGAATTGCTAATTTAAAACGATTTTCTGTCTTAGCAAGTCAACAACAACTTGAAAACATGTCAGTTTTAGTTCACTGAAAGCACGATATACGTGCCTTGGAACCTGATTTTCTGCTTAAACATGTTAAATATAAATATCACACATTTCACTGTCAGTACTGTAATCTAATAAAAACGTCATGATCAGTAGGTATAATCTTGTGCTTTTTCGTTTATGTTTAGGTTTTTTTGAAATGTGTTGCTGATTAGGGAAAAACAATATAATCTTTATCGGACAATCCTTACAATACGGAGTACTTTTCAAATTATAAGCTATCCATGCAGTTGTCTAAAGATAAATGCTTCGGCTTCAATGGTGTAACTATATAGATATTTGGCAGGAATTGGGCGAAAGGGTTGTTTGCTCACAAAAAGAAGTAAACCCATTTTTCAATGTAGCAAGTTGCCAATAATTTTTTTTAATTCGTAAAAAAAATATAAAAATGGTGAAGCAAACTTCGAAAGTTTTTCTTAAATATTGCACCATTTTAGCGCAGATTCTTGAAAATTTTGAAAAATACACACATAAACGGACTAAATTTCAAACACGAACATCAATATTGTACTGCATTTGCAAAACCTTTTTTTTTTCTTGATTTCTTTTTGGGGTGAAGTTGTGGCAGACATTTTTTTTCGGCGAAGGGAGCCCCGAACCCCGTTAGTTATGCCACTGCTAAATTTTGAATATTGTTGTTATATTATAAAACCTCTAAAGCTTAATGTTGTTTTGGAAGCTAATGATAATCATTGGACTACCGTCGCGGAGACTGATATCGAATACTGTGTCCGTTATACCAAGATTTATACACACCAATACGGTGATTATAAACAATCAAGTATTTACATCTACTCCTGGCTCTAAGGGGAGTTCGTGGCCATCTCTGTTTCACTCGTCCACTCATGATTTTATTGTTCTACATATTCAGGGCATTTAGACAAACTTGGGTGGACAATTTGAATTTGCCTATCTTTTTCTAGCGGGCGTTTTTCAAAATGGCTGCCAAATTTATTACTTTTGACTTATCTTGACTTGTGAAGATCAAACGGTTGCTGAAAACTCACTTGTTCAAGTAAATTGTTTTCGTTCTTCCTGTTTGGCTTCATTTTTGCATAAATTGTGTTTTTGTAAGGCGCTGTGTTTTTATTAGAGCGCCATAAGTGCAGATTGTTATTATTATTATTATTCTAGAGTTTACACCTATGTTTTCAGGGTCAAGGAACCCAATAAAGAAATTTTGAAGTTAAATGCTAGTATTCTTATATTGTCGTCCATCTTTAAATTCAAAATGGCCGCCAAAATAAGCTAACATGTGGTTTTTCTCACAACATTGCCATTAAAACAGCATTCAAATATGAAATGTCCAATATAATCAATTAAACATGAGTTGATGGTTGTAGTAGGATCATGGGTCATCAAAAAAATTATTAACATGTGTCAAAATGGTCGTCATGAGGAGACACAAAATGGCCCTTACAGACGTTCAGGTTACAAGAGGATATTATTCTTGGTTGCAGCTGACTGAAACTTTATCCAAAACAACGCTTAAAATATGCATAGTATGACAACTTGTCTAAATATTGATATACATAAATGTATAGGATGTTCAAAGTTCCGTCACTTAAGGTCATGTTTCTGTGTCCAAAAATATCTAACGTATAATGTCAATGCTAAGATTTTTTCTCGGGATTTACAAGGAAAAGTCTTGTTTCATTGTTCAGACCTGTTAAACGTCAGAAGATGGAGCATTTACATTTGAAAACCAACAACAAGGAAACAACTTTTTTACACTTCATTTTACTTTCAGGCGATTTTAACAAAACAAATAATTAATCTAGAGTAAGTCTAAATTATCCTTTGTTATTCCATTTTATATATTCAACCATAAACTGGTGAGATTTAAGTAAGATCCGAAAATTCGTAACACAAAAAACTTTGACCAAAACAGTTACCATGATAATAATTTTAACATCTTCTCTAAAGGTGTTGGGAGTAAATCCACAATGTGTAAATTATATGTACATGTAGTATATATTATATACTATTGTATAATTTACTCTGTCAACATTGTGATATATGAAGTTCGTTATGTGTAAGCAAGTCAAGTCATGCAGCGAACATGAAGTGTCCATGTACGATATTCTCAAGGAGTAGAAACCATTAACATGATAAAGTGTCATCACATTTTCCTATTAGTTAAAATATAAAATATCGACCTTGGACGTTGTTATATAAAGTATATAATGTAAACATTCATGTAACGCAGACTTATAAAATATAAATTAGAATAGCTGTAGGATAAATAACTAGACATGGAAAATAAGTATTTTTTAAAAATGTTAATTTTTAACCTCAAGGTATTTTCATCTTATATACGTCAAGCGTCACATACTTCTTGGTAACAAAGATGATGGTAAAATATTTTAGATCAATGTGATGTTTATTATTGTTAAAGGATAGAGGATTTGATTTAGGACAATATTTTGCAGATTATTCTCATCTACCGAAGACCCTATAAAATATCGACCTTAGAAGTTGTCATTAAACATTCAACTGTATATCATACAAAGATTAATGTAACGCAGCCCTATACAATTTAAATTGAAATAGCTTCAGGGAAGATGTGTAGAGACGGGAAGTAAATACTTTTTAAGAAATGTTATTTTCGCCCTTAAGGCATTTTCATTCAATATACACTAAGAATCATATGAGCTCATATGCTTCTTTGTAACAAAGATGATGGTAAAACATTTTAGATTAACGGGATATTTAATAATAATAATAATAATATATCGCATTTTTATAGCGCAAAATCTACAAAAAAACTCTAAGCGCTAAAACAAAAACAGAACAAAAGACAGAAAAAACAAACTTATGAATCAGGAAATGCTTGCCGAGAAGATATGTTTTCAACTCACGTTTGAAGTGCAACAAGTTGGAGGAGTTGTGGAGACTGCTTGGAAGAGAGTTTCAAAGAGTCGGAGCTGCAAACGTGAAAGAGCGTTCACCGGCTGTCTTCAAACTAACACGTGGAACAACAAGTATTTTTTCAGAGGACGAGCACAGCGAGCGTGGTGGTTTGTACGAACACAAGGACGGCGACAAGTACGATGGGAGAGTGGATTCAAAGTAACGAAATGCAAGAACAGCGAGCTTAAATAGGACACGGTATTTGATTGGCAACCAGTGAAGCTCGTACAGGGTGGAAGTAATATAATCATGCTACTTCTTCTTAGAAATGAGGCGAGCAGCGTGGTTTTGTATTCTTTAAAGCCGGTCTAATTGCTCATTTGAGATGCCATTGAGAGCAGAATTACAAAAGTCGAGATGTGATGTGACAAGAGAGTTGACAAGACAGGACGTTACTTTTTCAGAGAGGAAGTGACGAATTCAACCAATACGTCTAAGTGACAAGAACGATGCACGACAGATGTCACTTACACGATCAGACATAGATAAACTACTATCTAGTCTCACTCCAAGATATTTAACGGAGCTACTGATGGCAATCTCAGAGTCCAAAATGTTGATGGTGTTACATTGAAGTTGAGAAACACGAGATGGTGTACCAACTGTAACAGTTCTGTCTTGTCAACATTTAGCATGAGCCTATTTAATACTCTCCATCCAGGCTAAAACGGCAGTGATACAGTGTTGAATAGCAACCTCGGTTGAAGAAAAGTCTTGACAATAACTGCTATGAGATAATTCGGTGTCATCGGCATACTTATGGAAGTCACAATGGTATTTTTTGATAACATCGGGGAGCGGCTGTGAATAAAGCGAAAATAAAACAGGCCCGAGAACGGAGCCTTGGGGGACTCCGTACTTCAAGGGCGAGGGATCCGAGACAGATCAATTTACAATCACTGAATGAACACGCTCTGATACGTACGATGCAAACCAACATAATACAGTTCCCTTGACGCCAAATGTTGTCTCAAGCCGCTGAAGAAGTATAGTTTGGTCAAGCGTATCGAACGCAGCGCTGAGGTCAAAGAGGGCGACAAGAAATACCAATCTTTTATCTGCATTGATCAATAGACTAACTAGGACACTCAGCACTACGGTCTCAACACTATGACCTTTACGACACGCAGATTGTTTAGACTCAATAAGGTTATTTATTAATATTAAAGGGTAGAGGATCTGATTTTATGTAAGTGTTATGTAACAAATTTCAAACCTTGACCAAAGCAAAATTACTTTAATCTACTGAAGACCATATAAACTCTCGACCATGGACGTTGTCATAAAACATGCAACTGTATATCATATGAACATTCATGTAATGCAGACTTATACAATTTGAATAGAATACCTTAGAAAAAATTCCCAGAGACGGGAATAAAGTACCTTTTAAGAAAAGTTATGTTTTGCCTTAACACATTTTCATCTATAGACACCAAGAAACAAAGGCTACTTTGTAACAAAGATGATATTTAAAACATTTTAGATTTGATTTTAGACATGTCTTATATGCAAAATTTCAAAACTTGACCTGTAAAACTTAAGTAGCTAAACAAGCAAGACCGATTATTCTCATCTGTTGAAAACCCTATGAAATCGACCTTGGAAGTTGTCATAAAACACCCAACTGTATATCATACAAAAATTCATGAAACGTAGACCTATAAATTTAAATTTAAATAACTGCAGGGAAAATAACTAGAGACGGGAAGTAAAGTACTTTTTAAGAAATGTAATTTTTCATGGCATTTTCATCTAATATACACGAAGCATCGAAACACTGGTGTCTTCATGTTTTGGGCTTTTCTGAGCTGGTTTTGAATATTTCGAGCGATACCGTGTAATAGGAAACGACATGAATTCACCCGTGCTTCGCGTTTTATTTTGCATTTGTAAAGGAAATTAGATAACAATTGAGTCGTGTTATTGTCCACATACATCGATTTGACCTGACGAATGTTGATATTTGGTATAGATTTAGCTGTATTGAATTTAACTTAATGTTACTTAAGTACTTAAAATATCTTAATAGATGACAAACACAGACGAAACCTTAAGGAATCAGATACTCCATCATAATGGTTTTCGCACCTCTCTGAATACAGGCGCTGACGGGATGCAAACATTAATATATTATATTTG
Organism: Ophiothrix spiculata; assembly: GCA_000969725.1. NCBI lineage: Eukaryota > Metazoa > Echinodermata > Ophiuroidea > Amphilepidida > Ophiotrichidae > Ophiothrix > Ophiothrix spiculata. The sequence goes on along the minus strand of JXSR01S030502.1, from coordinate 71,189 downwards.
GTTTTAAGTCCAAGCTCACATCCGCAGGTTCTTCTCCGGTTACACCGGTCTTCCTCCTGCATCAAACACTGATTTAAGAAAAATCTTGGACCCCAATGGAAATAAGCTTCATCAAACGCTCTCTTGGGTTATCCTTGGCGATTAGCCTAAAGCATTCTTTCTTTCTCAATATTTGATACCTTAATAGTTTATAAACATTGAAAGTGAAAATTGAATTGGTCAATTTTCATAATAGTATCTACTTTCCTATTAAAACTGTTTTTATTAAGCTAAGCACTCATATATAAGAAGCTGAAAACGTCATTTTTGTCAAAAAATACTATAAATTTCTAAATTGTAGAGGTCAAATTCGAAAATGTTTTTTTCTTTGAATCGGAATGGATTTTGCACTTTACTGTCACATAACACTACTTTTGACTATACCTGAGATTATCACGAAAGATAATTTCACTTGTCACCATGTACAAACACTAAGGCGATTACTTTCTGATGTAAAGTCATCTATCAACCTTGTTGTTTTATTCTTCGTCGTGATAATGACGTATAGTACTGCCCACAAAAACTTACAACGTTTTTATCGAAAATAAATACAAAATATTTAAAAATATTATCAATATTTCCTTTGGCTTTGGTATAACAATGTATAACATATTATTAAAAAACAAAAAAACAGAAATGTTAACGTATATAGTAAGGGATTTTGATTTTAGATATGTCTTATACGCAAAATTGCAAACCATCACCTAAATAGCTATACAAGCAAGCCAGATCATTTTCATTTACTGAAACTCTATAAAATATTAACCTTGGACGTTGTCATAAAACTTTCAACTGTTAATCATACAAACATTCATGTAACGCAGACTTATACAATTTAAATTGAAATAGCTGCAGGGAAGATTACAAGAGATAGGGGGTAAGTACTTTTTCAGAAATGTTATTTCTAACCTTAGGGCATGCTTATCTAATATACACCAAGCATCACTGATTTCTTTGTAATAAACAAGCCCAAAATGGCGTCAAGACATAACTTTGAAAAAGTTTTAGCCTTTTTTAGATTTTGTTCAAGTTTTGACATGTTGTAGGGTTGATAATTTTTATTGAATTACAAATAATATTTCATAAATATGTTGTGCTGGTTTTGGATGAAAACATTATTAATTTGCGCTGTTTTGCCTCCTACAACGGGCGAGAACTGCAGCTACTCCGAGATCATCCCGTTTATGCTCATTTTTTAAATATCTACATGTACACTCCTTATATATTTAATTTACGTGTAAATTGAAAATTCAAATAAGAAAAAATCGTCATTTTTGTATTTAAACAAAAGAATAATATGGATGTAATGGATGTGTGTTGTAATTTACTTCAGGATTTCAAGGCTGCCCTGATAGCTAGTAAATGTTCATGATTAAAAAAATGATTCGCATTTTTCTGAACAGTCGATATATCAAATCCTTAATTAAACGATCAAAATATTTTCTAAAAGAATCAGGTTACGTACAGGCTCATTATTGAAAGGTTTCTTTCGGAGAAGGTTTTTCAGGTCAAGCATACACTTCCAATCTTGGACGTCATATCCGTGGCGTGTCTTAATTTCCATGAAATGTCGAAATTCTATCCCTATCTCTTAAGTTTCTATGCGTGTAGTATTCGGAAGAGAGCTAAATGAGCTTTAGCGATCGATTAAAATCGACTGCGTTGGCAAACTTGTTGATTTTGATAAAAGGTTCTGTTCAAGTACTTCATTGAAAATCATCAGAAGGGAGACTTAACCGTAAACTGTTTATACTATTAGTAAACACGTTGAAATGAGATAGCTATTGGAATTGGAAAGTCATCTGCAAGGGTAATAGTCATGATATCTGTGGCTTAATCGGTAATAACTCTCGTGTGTTTGTTTGTTTGTTTGTTTATAATGCCACTTTTGATTTTAGAATAATTTGCGAACTTTGTAATTATGAAATTGCCTTTGTCGAGATTTCTGTATAGTTTGATCTCGTACCTTTTAATTAAAGTAATGGATATTGGGATAATCTCGATTAACGTTGTGTTAACTATTATAAGTCTGCCTCATTGAAATGTAATTTTAATTTCCTGGTGTAAATACTTAGACAATCAAATCGTTATTCATTGACTAGCAGCTGGCAAGTATACAAAATTATAATACATTTATTTATCTGCTGTTGTGTATAAATTGAGGTGGGAATGATTAGCAAGGCAAACGTTTTGAACAGTTTTAAATGACACGTTTCATTTGTGTTACCAATGTAACGTGATTCAATAGGCCAAATGAAAATTTTAATGTGTTATGTGTGCTTTTCCTTTTCTTTAACTATTTCATCATCATAAGAATGTAACTGCACAATAAGACGTTAAAATATTTAAACCATGGTTCGTTAAGGTAATGTAATTTTATAACCATGATGAATTCATAATCAGCGAATGAACAATTCAAAAATGTGTTTGCAGTAGACTAGTAGAAATCAATAATTAAAAACAAACACTTTCAAATCTTTTGCGTCCGATCAGATTACAAATACCATGATGTTTTACTATTATGGCCTTTCTCTACCCTTCAATTCTATTGGCTGTATGAATGCAAATCCATTTACCTCTTATCATGAATATAACAAATTGTAATGAGGTGCCCTGGCTTAAAATATTTACTACAGATACTTCAAACCATATTTATTCAAAATGCTATATTTTCCTCTGCTCATGCTCATATTCATAAGCAGGTAAATTGTATTAAACAATAATAGCTTGATAGAAAATGAATAACGATAGATAGTGACTTATTTATCAAAAAATAAATTTCAAGCTCTCTAATTGTTACTTAATCCGAAATCTCTGGTTTTTTTTATTACGCTGCCAGTCGAATCACCTGCAACTCAAACGGGTCCCATTACATCAAGAGCCCTTGAAACTGTGGGAGCTGTAACATAATTAATAAAAACACTAACATTTATTGAAGGTTATTAAATATTAAACCGATATAATGATCACTGTGGTCAAAACATTAGACAGAAAAAAGTATTCAACATTTTGTGGTAAACATAAATGTTTTTAACTTATAAGCATGGCAAGTCAAAAAAAACCAGCAACATCAGGTTTAAAGACCACAGCAAGTAGCAGGGTATCGTCAGAAGCTGTTGAATCATTGTCTAGGGGCGTTCAGAATTTTACCGGAATTACCATATATAATAGTGAAACTGTAACAAGCGATGAAACCTTACTAAGAACCACCAATAATGACGGTGAAGTTGGAAACATAAATTCTACCGTGAAACAAGGTATTTCTAATCCGTTATCGATTTTGAAAAAAAATTCTAACCTGACATAACAAATATTATCGACAAAGAGAGTTTTCTGACATCGACTAGCATTTTCTTGTAACATAAACGTCGATATCAACGGTGAGGGTGCATTTTTGCAAGTCACTAGGCTAATTGATAGCATGAATAAAATTAATTAGCATCGTACCTTATTACTTATGTTTCAAGTTGTTTCTTTCCAAGTCTTCAAATTGAAAAAATGACATAAAAGTCAGGTGCCTGAAAATAGGCATCCTTACCTGTGCGTTAACATTTTTTTTGTGCGTTTTTTTTAATAATAATATATTATACATATATAAAAACAAATATGGAAATGGAGAAGATAAGGCGTTTTGAAATTTCATTGTAAAAGTGTTATAATAATTCTAATTCAAAATTTATTACTTTTTTTTTCTCAAAATTAGATTGTTTTTTCTTTGCGTTCTTTATTTATTTATTTGTTTTAGTTCGATGTGATGCGGGTTGGATACATCACGAAGAGTCGTGCTATTATTGTAATCACACTGCCGCCTTACGGTTTCGGGAGGCTCAAGGCGAATGCGTAAAGATGGGCTCTAATCTTTCGAGCATTCTTAACAAGGATGAACAAATATTTGTTGGGGGTAAGGCACCACTTAGCAATATTCTTTATAGAGCTATAGGGTCAGATAGATACGTTCTATGGTCATCCGCAAACACGTGATGATGTTTTAAGAGGTTGTCAATGAACGATACCGAGTTATTTCATTGTCAATGATTAGCTTGTCTGATCAAAATCCCTAAATTATGTTGTTATCTTTAACGTAAATAATATTTAGCTCTGTCTATGTCTACTTAGTGACGTAGCTTACATAAAGGTGTCTAGACCTCTATAATGATGTAACTATTTTAATCAATTTTATTTTTCAAAATATTAACCATTTTGCACACATTTACTGATGACTTCTTTGATGCTTCTCCCTCTTCTCTGTTATATCAATTCTACTTCTAGGACATGTACAAAGTAATACGCCAGATATTTGGAACAGGTTTTCGCATTTGATCGGTTTGATAGTGGCTAATCATTCGATGCACCAATTTACTTGGGTTGATGGGTCAACGGTAAGTATGTATTTGCAAATCATCCGATCGTATATTAACATAACGAGTGCTTAAAGTAAATGAAAGACAAATACACAAAAAACACCATGTTAAGAGTTAAACCTGGTCTCAGTTACGTCCACTTTCATAAAGAATTATTTCTCTTTTCCTTTGATGATTAAAATACAAAACTCACAATTAAAACATCGTAACACATGTTTGAAATTTAGACAAAGCAGTTTTTTTTTTCG
>JXSR01S030500.1:25383-45143 GCA_000969725.1 Ophiothrix spiculata | reverse complement strand
ACAACATGCAGAAACCACACACTATTGTACTGGATCCTAGTTAGGGTAAGTGGTGTAGCAGAGATGGTCAAGTGTGTCTGGACATTATAAATGACGACATGCAGAAACCACACACTATTGTACTGGATCCTTGTTCAGGGTAAGTGGTGTAGCAGAGATGGTCAAGTGTGTCTGGACATAAATGACAACATGCAGAAACCACACACTATTGTAAAAAAACTTAAAAAGGGTAAAGGTAAAGGGGACGGCCTGTATTTCACAAGTCTGATTGCATATCTCTCTTATAAAGCGTTTGGTATTTGGGGTTAGGGGTTCCAAGTGTAACAGAGATGGTCAAGTGTGTCTGGACATATTAAATGACAACATGCAGAAACGTTCTGCACAGGAATGATTGTTGAAAGCAAGCGAGGGTCTGAAGCAAGCAGCAGACAGTTTTGATTAGTAGGCCTCATGCTCTATAGATTATCTTTATTCCTTAAGATAATACTTTTTTTCTAAGGTAGATACTAAATAGTTTTGTAAGTGCAGCTATATGAAGCTATTAGAGTGACTTCAAATATTCATTTTCTCCGACATATGAAGCTCTATGCAGATTATTAGGATTAAAATTGAAATTGATATATCAGCAGTCAATAACAAGCTAAAAATAGCAGATTGCCTTAGTGTGTTGGGCTGCATGAATGTTGAATTTGGAAAAGAAGTTTTGCAGAATCAGTGTATCAGTAAAACAAGTGAGATGATCATAAAGTCCATTGATACACAATGAAAACAGTTTGAAAGACTGCCAATGGTTTGAAATGTAGCAAAACTTTATTGTGGTTGCAGTACCTTGAACACCATTAACTGCATGCTTATAGCCCATCAACGTTGAAGTACTTAACCAAACTATGCAGTAAATAACTCAGTATCTGAATATAAAGTTAAATTAATACTGAGCAAACTAATTCACTATAGTCCCATAACTTTGAAGTAAAAACCAAACTATGTAGTAAAATACGCAGCATCTATGCATTATGTCGCAAAATGCACTTCATAGCTGTCAAATGCATTCACAACTGAAAGTCAAAAAGCAGCAATGCTAGATGGGCAAGTAAAATAGGTGCATTTATGCATTAACCTAAGTTTGTACTTTAAGGTTTTGGTGGAGTATTGCCGCATGGGATTAAAGGAAATTAAAGATTCTAAAGCAGGGATTCTCAATTAGCAGCGCACACACCATTTGTGGCGCTTCAAGGTAGCTGAAGTGACGCGTGGCACAACCGACACACACAAAATGAATAAAATAAAAATGAGCAAAAAAATGAAAAGAGACAAAGTGAAAGTAAACTTTGTGACCGCTGAATTAGGACAGAGCGTCCTCATAAGCGTAAGTCCCACAAGCCAGATCCCAAGATGCCATGAGGTCCTTGAGCAGGGCTCTGGACCCCTGTTCTAAAGTGTAAAATGTTATGGCTTTGACAGTCATGACATCTCATATTCTCTTCATCTTATGTTGTCCTTTGTCGTCCACAGGTTGCTATTCTTCACGGACTGGGGGCAAACGTCTGAGATTGAGAGTGCTAACATGGATGGCAGCAATCGCAAGGCAATTGTGACATCCAACCTGGTGTATCCTCAGAGTCTGACAGCTGATTTAGATTTGCAGAGAATCTATTGGGTAGACACCAACCTAGATGTCATTGAGACTGTCAAGTATGATGGCACTGATAGACTCAAAATATTTTCAGGAAGCCAGGTCAGTTGAAATCTTGTACAATTTAGAAGCAAGTAAATGAAATTGTTTTATTTGTGTTTTTGTTGGCTTTTCTTTCTCTAAATTTAGAGGACAAAAATACATTGATGAGAATATTATTGTTTATGTTCTTGTGTTAAACATATTTATTGAACTCATATCAATCTACTGAAAACAGAAATAAATTTTACCTTTCAGCAAAACAAATGATATGTTTAATGTACATAATTTTGTTATATCTTCAAATAAATGTAATGCGCTCAATTTGTTGTAATGTTCAAAAGAACATTTACATTACTTTTCTTGCTGATGATGACCCAGAGGGTCTGACTTCCTTGATGGATTTCCTGATGTATTTCTCCTGCATAGAGTTCTTTATGCCTTGTGCAATGCGTTCTGGTTCCTCTGACCGTGGCATAATGAAGTATTTTCATTGAGGTCATCTATACTTGCTATTGCCTGGGTTGCCCTAGAAATACTTCAGAGGCTTGAACACATCAATTTCTGTATGAAGTAGACACAGATATCTCTTGTTAGATTTGCTTTCATCTTAAGTGATTTAAAGCAATGCAAGAAGAAACTTGAGAAAAACTGGAAACCTAAATTCACTATGGTTTTCTATCCCGCAGAATGTCCACTTATTTATCACCTTATTCAGTCAGTATATCTATGCCATAAACTGGGTGCGTGATGATCCACACATTCTGGTGATTGACCGCTTCAACCTCACAGCTGAACCCAAGAGGATGTCTACCAGCATCAACAGGGCTGGTGACATCATTGTCAAGCATCCCACCAGACAAAAGATGGGTAAGAATTACCGCATGATGATGCATTTTTAAGAACGATAGCGGTGATAAGTTCCTACCTGTAGATTTTGTTTATGTTTTGTCAGTTAATAAATAAGAGTCTAAACTTCAATTATACAACATTAGAAAATGTGGGTCACCGACCATCTAAGCACGCTATGATGTCATATCTTTTTCCTTTTAATGGACGATAACTTGAAAACGTGAGCGTTAGATTACGCTCACTTGATGTAATTAACTTTTTTATCTGTTCAATGTTATACAACCGAATTTCGACATTTAACAGTCGGTGACCCCATATTTTTTCCCTCGATTTGACATCCACTTGACATTCACAATTGACCAGCCAAATATTAACAAGTTCTGCAGGTAGCAAATATGTGAAAAACAGGCATTTTGTAGTATAAGAAAACACACATAAAAGTTTGATCACTGAATGCCCGTTGGGTTGGGAGCACTCTACACTATTTTGCAGTATTTTTCGTGTTCGGCGCTTATCAGTAATACAATGCGTAAATAACAAGTGTGCGTTGCGTTTTGTGTATATGGCGCAAATCTTATGCTTAGTTACCACGCTCGCATTTTGTCATAATATTCCTGCCACTTACCAACAAATTCTGTAACACCACCCTCTAAATTAACACCCCGATTGTCTTTAAGTAGACTTCTCATGTATGCCCTGCTTGAGTGATCCTGGTTTCTTTGTCATTGTTGTTGCAACACTATAATGGTTTTAACATAATTTTTTTCAAAATCAGAAATCAGTCATGTAGTGATTAAATAACAATGGTGTTTTTCATTGTAGTTTATAGTAAGCTTGACTATTTGTGACATACCCTGTAACAATTATAGAAACAAGCACAATGACAGCATAACAAAATTGCTGCAATGTCTCCTGCTACAGCTATTTCAACCAAACAGAAAACTCTGAAAGCAGGTTATAGTATACAAATGCATTTTGACTTGGAAGATCTCTGATTAAAACTGTGGACCTTAGGGATCCTAGGCTCAAGTAAAATAGGAGAATTTTAGTCGCTGAAGGACCATAATTTTTAATCCAGAGATCCAAATGATGTCAGCATATATACTGCATTGATAAATTTTAGATTTTAGTATTTTTGTGTGCTCAAAAGCCTAATTTAGAAATTATTCTTGTTAAAATGCACGCTCAAGCGATGCGAACAACGAATGTATTTTCTGCATGAAAGTAACTTTGCGTGTAAAGTAAATGACATCAGACCTTAAAGTACTATTTACTTAAAATGTGAGTAATGTGAGCATTTTTTCAACATATCATTTGTAATTCCATTTTTTCAGGATCAGAAGCTCATGAATGTACCACAGATTCTATGAAAGACTGTGACCTGTGCTTGATTGGTGAGAATAGGCAAGCAGTATGCAGGTGTCGACAAGGCCATAAACTCGAGGATGGAAAATGCACAGGTAGGACATGCCATATTAACCATGTTTCTCCAATATTTATTTACTATCTTAAGAATATTCTGTTTTTTATTCCTTCATTTCCATTTGTACCTCATGACTCCAAAAAGTTCATTTTGCCAGTTATGTTTTAAAAGAATAAACTCAGCCTACTATATATTTGTACTATTCAAATATTTTCTTTATCTCTTTTTCACTGTTTAAAAGTTAATATATTTTTGTTGTTGTAAAAGCCACTGGACATTTGATAAATAATGAGCAAATTGGACCAGTTGAAATTAATTTACTCCTTTTGCAAGGTCTAATTAATGAGTTATCCTGGTTTTCCAGCTTGAAGTCCTTGGATTGGAACTAAACTATCTTCCTTGTATTAAAATAATATAAACTGATGTCAATTGTAACCGCATCTTTGGTCCATTTGTTGACAGAAATCAGCGACAATGACCAGTTCCTGATCTATGGGCAGAGTTTTCCTGGCTCCATCCACGGCATCTCTTTAAACAGCAGTGTTGACTCAGTGGTGGAGGCCATGGTACCTGTGCTAAATCTGGAAAGCCCACGAGCTGTTGAATTCTGGGCCAAGGAGAAATACATCTACTATGCAGACTCTTATAACTACGTCATTGCCAGACAGAAATTGGACGGCTCAGGGAGAGAGAATTTGCACACAGAACGTAAGATGTTTTATTTTAAAGCAGCACTTTTAAAGCCAATTTTAATAAATTTGTGTATATTTTAAGACAGAACTTTAATTTAAAACTTTATTGTGTAAGTGTTTTGGTATAACTTTGCATGAGATTGCCTTTTAAGTTTACCACTTACAATTTTCACATTTTGTTTCAAGGTGATACCTGTAGAAATGAAAATAGGGCATTGTATATGCCTCGTGGTAAAATGTGTCGGTGGAGTATGCTCAAAATAATTTTCGGCTAATAACTAAAGCATGTTTATTTGTAAGCTTAAACAATCTTGCAGCCATCATAAGCCAAACAAATGTTGTTTTGCCCTCAGCAACCATCCCTAGTCAAAGAGAAAAAAGAGGTTGGGAAAGCACCTAATTTTGATTACACTGTATTTTGGTAAAAATGTACTTTAAGTGCCTTTTAAAATAAATAATCAAAAAAATTCTGACCAATTAAAATGACAACAGTGCCTGCATCTATCGGTAATAGGAGACCATAAATTATCCTATTATTCCTACTAATCATCTATGCATATTTGGTTTGATTTAGGTGTGAGTAATTGTGAAGGCATTGCTGTGGATTGGATGAGTGAGAACCTCTATTGGACAGATGATGATTTGAAAACAATCACTGTGGCTAATCTGACAGGCGACCATCGCAAAATACTCATCAAAGATAACCTAACCCATCCAAGGGCTATTGTCTTGAACCCAGAAGCAGGGTAAGTTTTGTGTGTAATTAGCAAGGATAAGTGTAATTAACAAGGATCCCATTTAGTCATACAAGGGTTTGGCAGAGTTTTGTTTCTATTTTATCCTGCATAGTCCTCCATGTCAGCTATTACCAATAAAATGCACTTTACTCTATAAATCTTTAAACATCTGATTAATACACATAAACCAATATGACCATATGGGGAAATAAATTTGTCCCTATTTTTTGATTCATATTAAACCATGCACCCAATGTTGCTGAATATTCATATGAACTTGTGTTCAAGGTTTGTCCATATTGAAGCAATCAAATAAGACAAAAATAATACCAAGATTCATGTACACAAAATATTAATGCACATTGATTTGGTCTTAATTAATCTTAAGCAATCATTTCTAGTATCTTTCATGATTCAAAACCACCAGTTCACAATGTTGAAGAATACAAGGGATATGCTATGGATCTCGTAACATATTCTTGATTGCTAACTTCATATTTCAATGACTACAGAGTATACTTTTTCTTGTTAGCTCAATCAGTAATGATGCCAAAGTTGAATGTACATTTGAAATGCTATAGGATAAGGAACTAACTGCTGTCTTGTTGAGACCCATACAAAAACTAGGGAGCTGATCCTGGAAGCAGCGGTTTAAATGTGGAATGATCAAGGATCAGTGCTGCCTTGAAGTGATGCTTCATGTGTAATGGAGCTTCCTTTGGCCACAGTGGTTAGCAAACACCTGTACAGTGTATCGAGACCATGTGGAATTTTATAAATCAGGCAGGCTTAGTGCACTATAAATCCACTTTATTATTTTATTTTATTTATCTAGTTCAGGTGCTGTAAACTTTAGTTTTCAACTTGCTACACTAAAGCCCCAGTAAATATTTTTAGTACCCCAATCACTTGAAACTTTGTTTTTAACCCCAATCATTTTCTTCTAAGATCTTCTCTGTTGATTATTTATCTCTCCAAGCTTTTCTAGAAATTCTAATGGTGTGACCAAGAACTCAAGCTTTTTAACCCTGCTTGTGAAGAAGCATTAATCATTTGCTTTTAAAATGAATGTGAGTATTTGAACAAAGAATGTTTACATCTTTTTGTTTCCTTTCCACAGGATGATGTATTTCAGCGATTGGGCAGAGGATTTAGACCACAAAGACTCAGCTAAGATTGAGTCATCTTTCATGGATGGAACCAATAGAACATTGATATATAACAGTGGGATTCTCTGGCCCAATGGCCTCAGCCTGGATATTGCCAACAACAAACTCTACTTCTGTGATGCCTTCTATGATATGATTTATGTAATGGATCTGACCAATCAAACAGCATCGCCTCAAGTAAGTTCAACTCAAGTTTTTTGAAACAGAAAATCAACTTAACTTGTGTAAACCCAACTTTTTTATTTTCACATATGCTTTTGTACCTATAGACATTTTCAAAATCCATTTTGAAATCTCTGTAATGTGAGATCACATGGATTTTTATATGAGCTTATTAATATGTTCATTTTGTTGGTAAAACTTTTCTGGTCTACAAATGGAAATTTTGTCACATTTTCAGTAAAATTGAAAAATAATTATATCCAGACCCATACATTTGATACACAAATATTGATCAACTTCTTGCTTTGCTGTTGGCAGCATAGTCTCAGTGACAAGAGAGAGTAAAATCTCAATTTGATATCAGCTTAGTAAGCTTTAAATCTGTTAAGAGTGTCTTTCTAGTCTCATGCCCTAATTACACGTTATTATTACACAAGCATTTATATAGTGCCCCATAAGGAACGGAGCGCTTTACAAAAACATATAAAAAAGTACATAGCACAAAATAAGAAAACACACCAAATAAACGCAGAGCAGCATGATTAAGGGAATAACCGAGTTTTGAGCTGCCGCTAAAACATAGGCACACTCTGAGCTTCACGCAGAGACATGGGGAGTCTAGATCATTCCAGAGGCGAGCAGCGGCACGCTTGGATGATCGGAAAACAGTGAGCCGGGTTTGGTCCGAAGAAGAGCGCAGTCTATGCCTATATTCAGCGGTATCCGTGTTCTGCAGATGTAATAAGGCAGATAGGTAGCTGGGAGCAACATCATTTAAGGCTTTATATACATATAAAACAATTTTGTACACAATTCTCTGTCTGCCTGGGAGCCAATGAAGTTCACACAGCAGGTCATTAGAGTAGCAGTCTCGCCCACATGCCAAAACTAGACACGCAGCCTTGTTCTGAAGGCGTTGCAAATGAGTAAGATCGGCCTCGCGCCCCATAGAGGAGCAAGTTCGCATAATCCAGGCAGGAAAGCACCAGTCCTCCAACGACGTGCTGGCAAGCATCAGTGGTAATAAAACGACGTATACGCCAAATGTTGCGTATGTGAAAATTAACAGATTTACAAATGGTGTTGATTTGCAAGTTCATACTAAGGGAGTCAACGAATGTGACACCAAGATTCTTGATTGATGAAGTTCTAATTCGTATGTGAGCAGTTTATGTTAAAGTGAAGTGAATATTCCTAAGATGATGTTAAGAAGGCTCCTCTTCTGTCAGGAATTGTAGGGAAAAGTAAAATATGCTTCGGGGATTCTCAAAAGTCATATTTTGAAATGGTTCAAAAATAAAAATAAAAAACAGTACAAAGGGAAAACAAATGTTTTACATTTAATCATCGTGCAATTATTGTCCAACCTTCTCCACAATCACAGACTGCTATAGTACATTTGAGTGTAAGTTCTGGGCTCTATTTCATAAGGGCTCTGTCACACATCACCATATAGTGCCAAACGTAAGCATAACATACTTGATCCCACTATTGTTCTGGTTTATACATTGTTGTTCGACATGTATTCGTTAGAAGTATGTACAATTCTTCATCCATATGGTTTGTCCGTTATGTATACATTCAATTCTGTATCCATATGGTGGTGGTCCGTTTGGCACACGTTCAGTATGTAAAACTTTTGTACTTTATTCATACGTTTGGGCTCTATACGGTGATGTGTGACAGCTTTAAAGCTAATGAGGAATATTCTTTAAGCTTAATGAAATACAGCCCTGAAGCTGAAAGCTCATGAATCTCAAATATGTAGGGCATATCTGAAGATCGAACCCTGTTTTACGGGCGGACGGACCTTTCAAGTAGGGTTGAGAATTTTCCCCCCCAAAAAATGTAATTCCCCCCACAAACCCCCCCCCCCCAAAAAAAAAATAAAATAAAATAAAATAAATTAGGGAAAAAACCTTAAAATTTGACCAAAATTTTTAAATTATGGCAAAAACATCTGATTTTACATGAGCTTGGCAAAACTAAAAAAGAAATCTTTGAAAATGCAAATTTAGGGTCTGCCAGGCCTGCAAAACAGGTTTTTTTTCATTGCCTTAACCATCCTTTTTTCTTTCAGCTTCTCTCAGCTGTCCTTTGTGTAACTGTTAGTGTTAATATAATTTTGACATTTTCTTCTTATAGCGAGTGTATAATGGTCCAGAAATAGCCCACCCCTTCGGGATTGCACATTACAAGGAGTTGGTGTTTTGGAGTGACTATCATAAGGGAGAAATCTATAAATATAACATGGAGACCCAAGCGCCCCCTGTGCAAATGAATAAGGGAGGAATGATGTTCGAACTTCGTGTATACGACCCCGAATTTCAGACAGGTAAGGTTCTTGTAAGTCATTATAAGGTGGTTTTTAGACAGAACGATAGACAATGCAAATGGTAAATCAATATTTTTTTGAGTGCTATCATGTATCATGGTGTTAATTTTGAAGTTCAAAAATGGAAATTCAAAGTTTCATTGAATGCATGTTTTGATAAATTTATATATTTGAACATTTATTTGAAAACTAACATTTTCTAGAGATAGTCAAATTGGAAATGTACCTAAAATGAAGACTTCATTTTAATTTTGTTCGGTTTTGCATATTGACATATCATGCATTGAAAAATTGTAACTTCTTGTGTTATATTATAAACTTGAAAAAAGTAGTGTTTTTTAAGCTGAAAATATATTCCTTTTTAAATATTCAATGTATTGTAATTGCCCAAAGACCATCTTAACTGGAGGTTTGTGGTGGATGGTCACATATTTGTCATATATGTTACTTCAAGATTTAAATACTTATGAAAAAGAGGAGTATCTGTCTAACTGCTTGTTTTGCTTCCATGCTGTTTGTTTGCTTTATAGGTTCTAATAACTGCACTGATAATAATGGTGGTTGTGAGCAGTTGTGTTTACCAGTCCCATATGGGAGAGTATGTGCCTGTCAAGATGGAGATATGGTTGATGCCAACGACACTACCAGATGCATTGGTAAGCTTAGCCCTGATAGAATTCTGAACTTTTTTCCTTGAAAAGGTGTGAAAACTTTGTTTTTACTGGGATTCAAACTGGGGACCTCCTGCTTCCCAGACTTGTAACACCCATATAACCCTCATCTATGACTTATTTGGAATTGCCATATTTGTGTGATTTTCTAGAGTGAGATTTGGTGAGATCTGGATCATTTGGTGTTATTATTCAGTATAATGTGTATTGTTACAGCTCATAAATATTCACAAAGTAATTATGATCATCCATTGGCAATTACTATACTCTGTAAATCTTGAAGTATGCAAAAAGCCACCAATTAACACACAAAAACCAATATGACCATACGTGGATATAAATTAGTCCGTATTTTTCCAATCATTACAACGTACCCAATCATGTTGAATATGTTGAATCATGTTGCATTAATATGCAGTGATTTGGTATAAATCAATCCTAATCAATCATTGCTAGTCTCTTACACAATACAAAAACACCAATTCACCATGTTATAGAATACAAGGGATATGCTATGGATCTTGTAGCAGAGTCTGATTTCTTGTTGCATACTTCAAGGTTTATAGAGTATACTTTCCCTACAACCTCATCCCAGTGTCCTAGTGATATGTAATAAACAAATATTACATGGTTTAATCGGTGAAGTAGTGCAATCTATCTATCTATCCCTCAGTATTGGCTATGTGACTATCTATCCCTTGGTACTGGCTATGAGACTATTATCCTGCAGCCTCAGGATAATAGTCACATAGCCAGTATCTCGGGAAAAGTAGATTTCACTTCTTCACCTCAAACCATGTAGTATTTGTATATTATAGCTTGAATGATTGGAAATCAAGTCTAAAACTTAGTTATATTCTATCAGTAAAATAATGTTTGTTATAGTTTCCTGATTATCTTGTTGTCCATATGTATAAATATTCTAAAAAATAAATGTTATCAAATCAGCTTGATTTCATTCATTAAATGCAAGAACAGAGTGTCATTAAAAAACATAAAAAGCTAACCTCTGGTATATATATTATATCAAGCAATTAATTTTCTGTAATGATGTGAATCATGTATTAAAGTTGATCATATGACTAAGACCCAAAGACGTTAACATTCAATATCACTTAATTATCATACCAGTAAGAGAATTTATGACCATATTTGGATTGGAAAAGACATTAAATGAATCCATTTTCCATCATGCCCTAGGTGCATTGAGATGTGTTATATCAGGTGTATGTGAGTGTCCTTGAAAGTTGCAATTTCAATTGATAGGGATGCACAGTATTATGTCCAGGTCATCAATAGAGGTTTCTTTTTGTTGCCTTTTATGAAATAGAGCTAAGCAAATTGCAAAAAATAAATCAATAGTTTGTTATTTAAAATTGACAAGTAGTGTGATAAATTTGTTATTGAGTTCAGCATTGATACAACATAGGAAATAATCATCTGCTCAGTGTAACATCCAGGGTTAGTTGTGCTTCGCCCCAATAGGGCACTTTGCGTCAATTAATAGCGCATATTATACCTTCACTTCACCAAATTATAACATTATTTTCAAGAAGCACACCATGCTTTGCTTTGATTTAAAAGTAATAAATGTCATTCTCCATATTTAGCTATATAATAGAAGGTCCCATTATAGCAATGTATTATGATATCTGATAATTTTTGTTTTTCCTTTCTTTCATTAGGTGATCCAGATCACAAGAAACTGACACGATGTACTGAGGGTGAATTTGAATGCACTAATGGTCGATGTATAGATCACAGTTGGACCTGTGATGGGGATAATGACTGCGGTGACCAATCGGATGAATATGGAACTGCTAATTGTGGTGAGTACAAGCCTGTCAGAACTTGCTATTATGTTAAATAGACCAATGGTAAGGTAGAGTATGGCTGTATTAGAGGATCTAGTAATCACCTCAATATGAGGTATTTAGCCAAGGAAACTAACAGCTTAACGTGACATCTGAACCATGAAACAATTAGAGTAATGTCTTTTGCATGAGGAAACAAGGTGTGCTCCAACTGGAGCACAAACCCAGAACCTCTATATCAGAGTTCTCAGCAGCCCACCAGGGAAATCAGGGATATTTTTTATATTTTTTTACAGTCAGGGAAAAGTCAAGACATTTTAT
This sequence comes from Ophiothrix spiculata, assembly GCA_000969725.1. Taxonomy (NCBI): domain Eukaryota; kingdom Metazoa; phylum Echinodermata; class Ophiuroidea; order Amphilepidida; family Ophiotrichidae; genus Ophiothrix; species Ophiothrix spiculata. Next base: position 33,295 of record JXSR01S030500.1, on the reverse strand, counting down.
GAAAAAGTCAGGGAATTTTGATTGACCCAAAGATCAGAAGCAGTTAGATAGACTTTTGTTATATCAAAACAACATCTGAGACAAATTCCGTGACCAAGACTTTTGACATCCGAGACTAAGACCGAGACTAAATGAGTTGAAATAATTATCATGGAATTTCGGAATTCATCAGGGAAAAGTCAGGGGAAATCAGGGAATTTGTTTTCTTAAAATGTTGGGAAACCTGTATATTACAGTGTTATTTCCAGTGCTCTAATTGCTCTGCCACACTCCCCTCATAGTTTAAGATATTATCATTTACTACTGAATTTATAATTGCATTATCTCCATCTAATGTTTATGTACTGTAAACATTGATTTTGTATAAATGTATTTTCCTTAAATCAGTTTTAGTTACTGTCAGCGAGATCAAATTGAATTCTGCAGTCTGTTTGCCTTATTCTAGGTATTAAAACTTTCAAAATTCTTGGATTTTGTTGAAACTATTTATCTTGCAGGACTTTTTTATATTATGTTATTGGAATTCCATTTATGACAATTAAATCTGTCAAAAATGTGTGATGTAGCTTTATAGAGGGTAAATGTGATGGCTCACCCCAAAAAGGGGGACTTTGCGACAGAACACTTATCAAGAAACAGTGAAAATAGCAGCAAAAAATAAAGAAAAATAACAGGAATATCCAGTCAACGTTCTGTTGTAAAATTTGATTGCCTTGATCAATTTCAACAAGTAAGGTGTCATTTTAAAGCTTAGAAAATTAAATGATAAAACCAGAGAGCCATCACAAATAGTCTCACTCACTGAACTAGCACTCCTTTTATAAAAAACTCTTTTAATATGTCACATTTGCAGGAGATCATACTTGCAGTCCCAACCAATTCCTGTGTAAAAACAACAAATGTATATCCATGAGTTGGGTATGTGATGGAGATGATGATTGTATGGATGGTTTCCGTAGTGACGAATCTGACGAGCATTGTGGTAAGTAGCTAAAATCATCTGACAATTTTGTTTTCTAAAGTATGGTGTTTGGTCAGTACATTATTAAAAGTTCAGCTGAGTTTTTTTTAAACATTTAAAAGATTGGACAAGTCCTGTCATTGATGGCTAGAATTTACTTGAAATACTTGAGTGTGATATCCAGGGTATATTGGGATTTCTGTAGCATAAAACACATGGAAGAGAAATATTGTGTGTGTACTTTGGCTTAGCTGAAAATGCTTTTAAGTTGGCCCAAAGATCATTCAAGTTCATTTCAAGGTCATAGTAAAAACTGTTTAATCATTGACCCAACATGGACCCATTATGAATAGCCCTTTTTCCAGGTTGTGTCTTGGTGGGGTTAGGTCAAGCTCTGATGTACAAAATGTTGACCTGATGTAATTGTAGATAATTTCAAGGTCACTGCAATAAGTACTTACTGTTAACATCACTTGAACCAAATTTGCATCATGAGTAGTAGGATGATTTAAGCCCTTCCCATAACACACAGCAACATATCAGTAGACCCCATTGAATGTTAACCAAGGTCACTCCACTACTGCATTCATTTGTATGGTAAACAGTTTGAATTTACTCTATTTCAAACTGTATTTTGGGAATGAAAAACTCTGTCCAATTCAGGTTTGTTTGCATTGATATCAAGCTGTGATCATCCTCTTTCTGAAGGTCCTTTTCATTCACAGTTGGACAAAATAATAAATTTTCTATAGCAAGTTTTCCATCAGTAGTTTTATCATATAAGTCTATGCAGTTGGTTCACTGAGTGTGCTGTTTATAAGCTGTGGAAATAGCAGTTTGAATTGAATGGTGGGAAGGGCTTAAATCACCCTCTGAGTTCATGTTTTGCAACATCTTTGTTTGCCCTGTATTTGAAGGGAGGAGAAAGTATTGGATGTACTATACGGGAGTACTTTTATTTTCTGAACAATATTGTTTACAGCTAAAATCCTGAAAACTGCCACCAGACAAGATGTGTGATTTGCAAACCTTGTTATTATCATTGTAATAATTAATTAAGGATATTTACTGGTTTCTTCTTTAGGTCAAGAATGCACTGCCAATAAGTTCCAATGCAGGAATAAGAAATGCATCCTGAATACCTGGGTGTGTGATAGAGAAGATGATTGCGGAGATAATTCTGATGAGGAAGCCAATTGCAGTAAGTTTACATCATGGTTAAGATAAACCTGATTTGTGTGTGACCCCCACCCCTCCTATGTGGGGAGAAAAAAATGTAAATGGACTCGCAGATACCAGGGATGCCCCTGGCTTCTAAAAGTCACTTTGACGTAAGTTGTATTTTAAGGCTTGTGCCCGAGGTTGCTGGTATTGGGCATGTTCTCTGTTGTATGGTGTTTTATTCAAAGATCCACAGTTGGACGGGAAAAAATTTCCAGGAAGGGGAATTGCCATCATTCCATACACACATCCCACTTGATGGTGTTGACAAGTATTAGGGTCTTGCCATGTGTATCTGCTTCAGTTGACTTGATATGATTATTTGTGATTGTCACACAGTTTGGGAATTTTGATCTGGGACTTACACAAAAAGTTGTCCAAATAAAGCATCGCATGTTAGTTTTAATAGTTAATGACATGAGATTGAGACCAATTCAATGGTTTAGTTGATTTATTTTGTTTTCTTCTTACTGAGACAAAGATGTGATGCATCATATCATCTGGATTATAAGAATGTGGAAACCTGCATAAATTCCACCTGATAATTGATTAGTGCCAGTTTTGAGAATGGGATAAGCAACAATGAATTTGGTGCTTACAAAATTGTTTAAGTTTTAATGCAAATGTTGTATCTCAATTAAAAAATGAGCTGTTCCAATGGACACTCTGATGAACTGGACCCATTTTTCAAATCTGTTACAATAATTGTATGACTTCTCACATTTGATACTGGTTTTGTTTGATTGCAGCTTATTCCTCTACCTGTGACCCCGAGATGTTTACTTGCGCCAATCAGCGATGCATCAGTAGGACATGGCAATGTGATAGCGATGATGACTGTGGTGATAATAGTGATGAACAAGGATGCGGCCCTCTATCGGAATGCAATCTGGTAAGTTAGACCTGGGATGGGGAGTGGAAGGGGGAGAGGGAGAGGTGTATCAGTAGAACATGGAAATGTGAAAATGATGATTGTGATAATAGCAGTGTTGAACAAAGATTCGGCACTTTATTGGTTTATTCCATCAAGATCCAGCACTTTATTTGTTTATTCCATCAAGACCAAAGTGATATTAGTATACAGGGGACCTCTCAAAGATTCTACTTCTACAGTGAACAGATCTGTAATCTTAGCTCACAAAATTTTTTGGTCTCTGTAGTATTTCTGCAGGATTTAGCAAAATTTTAGGTATGTGAAACATGTTGTTGTTCAATATGTATACTTATCTGACAGGACAACTTTCAATTTGACATAGTCACTTGCAAGGACAGTGTTATATTGGTGGTATACTGTTATTGTTATCTTTGATTCCAGGAGACTCATTTTCGATGTTTGGATGGATCTAACGAATGTCTTGATAGAGAATTCACATGTAATGGGGTCAAAGACTGTAATGATGGATCGGATGAATCTGAGTCTTCCGATGCTGCCAACTGTAGTAAGTAGCCATGGGGAATAGTTGTTTGTGAATCTCTTATAAAAAATATTCAGAACTTGTTTCAAGAATGCACATGCATTGCATTTCTGCAGTCTGTGTCAGGTCATGTATATATATGTGTGGTTACCAGTCCATAATGAACTGACAGGTTTTCTTCAGGTACTCCACGTTTTTCTCTAAAAATTGAAATTGTTTCTGCCTCTCATAAGGACCTTAGTGGAAATATTGGAAAAAGGTGTACTTAAGGTCTTATGAAAAACTTGACTGTAACCCTGAAACATAACCTAATCCCTAATGCTTAACTTTCCCAAATCCTAAATCTGACCCTAAGTCCTACTAACCCTTCAATATTTGATGGGGCCTAAAGTTCACTTGTTCCAAATAATTACGCTGGACGAATGTCTAGGAATAGACAGCAGAACACAAACAAGTGTAGTGCCGACAGTTTGTCACTAAGATAGCAGTTCACCTCCTGTTTTCAAGCAGTAAATCTCTAAGGATGTAAAGAAGCACCCTATGAGAAACCATGCAACCATGAGAGCACAAGGGGAAGTGCACCACCTCACCGCATGGGGAAATGCTTGGCAGTGGTTACTTACTGCTTCTAGACATATATCTTTGATTAAGGTAAACTTGGCAAAAGTTATTTTCTTCTTCTCAACATTGGTCTTCAACTATATCTCCCTTTAATCTCTCAATCTATCCTTGACATTCAGACATAGCTGTTGTTCTCTTTTATCTTGCCAGCTTCTGTGCCTGTGACAGTGTGTGCTTTTGACGAGTTCCAGTGTGGTGGTGGTGTTAGTATTTGCATATCCACAGCCGATGTGTGCAACGGAATGCCAAATTGCCCAGGCGGAACTGATGAGATGGACTGCGGCGATTGTAAGTTGAAGAAAACAATTTGATAGCAAAGTTTTACCAGACACTTACTTTTCTTTAGTTTGAAACTTTGTTTTTTATATTTGTAAGAGCATAGTATATAAGTACAGATAGAAAGTGTTAAATCACCTAGAAAATTCCCACAGATTTGATAAGGGGAATACGTTTATGGCAATGTGGATAGTTATCTTCTTGTAAGATACATTCAAATTGGGCAGATTTTCAAAAACACCCTTTGTAGGACAATGTTTCTTGTTCCTTTTTATTATCACTTGCAATATTTTTTTTAATCATCCAGAAATACTTTGTTTTATATATTAGTGTGCATTGCATTTCCTCCCCTATATTTTAAAAAGCTATTTTCTGTTGCAAATTGTGTTATGCTAGTCCAGGCAGATTTTATAGTGCACTACACTACACAGTAGGGCAATCTTATCTTTCTTATGTGTTATTTGAAGAGTGTAGAGCTCTGGATAATAGTCTTAGCTATCACAGAAGGAAAGATACTTTGCTTTACTTCTCTGATATAACCATGTAGTAGTTTTTTATAACACTTCACTGTAACTATGGTGATATTTTGCAGGGAAGTTGTCAGAACTTATCAATGTGAAGTAGGTTCTGGTCATCCAATGAATGGTTAATAATGATATAATGTGCAAACATACATCAACTTTTCCTTTCTTTTTTTTTCCCATCTAGCTTGCCCATCAGAAACGCACTTCAAGTGCACTAATGCAAGCGGCTGTATTCAGAAGTGGAGGAAGTGCAATGGTGTCCAGGATTGTGACGATGGATCTGACGAGTTGAAAGATGGCACCTGTCAATTCCAAGGATGTAGCAAGAATTACTGGCAGTGTCCCAATCACAGTCTGTGCATTCCTTTCCGTGATTTGTGCGATGGAAATAAGCAGTGCCCTGATGGCTCTGATGAACTAGGCAGTTGTCGTAAGTGAATAATGCTATTTATTTTCATGAATTAAGCTGTGTATTTGTTTGTTTTCATTGAATATTCATGAAGTTGCAATGGTTATTAATCAGAGCATTGGAATAATACGCTAATGGTTATTGGTTGATCGTGTGAATTCATCAGCCAATCAGGTTATGCATTAACTTAGGTGACATTTTGTAAACGTCATCTATTTGTCATTCCGATTTTAATTTGGAAATCAAGAATTTATCAGTAAAAGAAGAACTTATTTGACTTTCTTCAGATGAATATTTATTTTTTTGCAAAAATGTCTGTTTCCAATCATTTCTTCACAAATATCCACTTGCACTAGAGACAAACAATTACATACGGAAAGACCCGGGCGCTGTAATAGGGGATAATGTCATTGCCCGGGTCTAATTTTTTCTGTCCCACCGGGGACAAAAAGTCGTGAACCATAGTAAAAATTGCCCGCTTAAGAAAAAGCTTGCGCGCAAATGTACTGAGTGGTTACGCGCTCATGGGAAAGTAGTCAAAATTACTTTATACGTGTCTCCGCTATTTGACCAATAAAGAAATGTATGGACTTAAAAACATTCATGAGGTGGAGACCTACCATTCAATAAGGTCCTTGAACAATTGTAGCAGCCCAGCTTCATGGCGGATCTAGGCAATAAAAAACTAAATTGGTGTGACCTATCAAAACACTGAATAATTTTAGTGTGGATATGAAAAAAGAGCTTACAGGAGGTTGGTACGATTTTTCAAAATTAAAATATCAGTGTCATATGAAAGATGACCACTAAAGAGATTTAAGTTTCAAATTTCAGCTGAATCGATCAAGTCGTTTTGATTTTATGGGCAATTTTGTATTTGATAGCCCGCCTATAAGTTGCTGTGTAAAATTAATTATGGTAACCATAATTAGACACATTTTCATATATATGTCCAAACAAAACATAACTCAGCCTTGATATTTCACATGAGTTATGAGAAAATATGAGCAATATTTTGGTACCAAAATGTCAAAATGTTTGAAAAAAAAGTTGAAGCAATCGGACTATGCTCTTTTAATATCCTGATTTGATTTGATTCTTTCAGATTGTGAGGATGACCAATGTGGGGCAACCTGTGACCGAGACTGGTCAGAATTCAATTGCTCTCATACATGCCAAGATTCACCATCAGGACGGATCTGCACATGCCCAGATCACCTGCAGCTCTCTGCCAATGGATATGAATGTGAAAAAGGTAAGCTAGTGCCAGAGGGGGCCGGACACGATAAAGCGCAAAAATGTTGTTGAAGTTTTGAATAATTTGAAAGACACCTTTAAAACTGAGTGTAACTTTATTTAAAAATATGATATCTGTTAGTCTGTATAGTCAACTCAGAAATGTATTTCAGATATTTCATTCAAAAAGGAGTAAACCCTGTCTTTTACAGTTTTAATAATCAAACTAAATTATTGTAATCTTGAATTTTGAGCATGTTTCTTCACTAAGTGCTGCAATAAAAGGATTTTGTGTACAAAAAATCTCATATGAAAGAAAGCATATTGGGAAGCAAACAATCACCTTGTTTAGGCTTTTTCGCTTTTGCCAAGAAAACCCAACTTGGTACTTGGTACCAAGTAAGCTAAAGGAAGCTATGTTCTCTAGTTTAAAATATATAACAATGGTCGTTGCTTCTTTTTTTCCTAGATGCCCACATGTGTGAAAGCCAACTAGGCCGCTGCAGCCAGAAGTGCGCTGATGGAGGTCCTAGCGGTTACAGCTGTAGCTGCTACCCTGGTTATGAACTTGAAAGTGACAAATGGACATGTAAAACTGTTGGTAAGTTAAATAATCTAAAAATATGCAACTTAAAAATTGCAACTTATTTATTACTTTCCATGAAAAAATAAATGTTTCATGGTATACTTGTAATTTATGGTTAAGGTGGCCTAGCACAGAAACGGTGTCGGACACGAGTGAGCTGATATTAGCAGTGTTGGACACAATTTCAAAGTATTTATCCCGGGCTTTTAGCGTACTTATTGGCGTACTGTATCTTGCGCTTCTTACACGTGCATCATTTTTATATTCACGCATAAGACTATGCGCGTTACTCCTGACGGCGCAGGGCTCAAAGCGCAGAGTGCTTAAGGTGTTACTCATTGCTTGCTTTATTTTGCTTAATATCTCAAAAAGTAGGTCGGTTTTTTATTACATGTTTTTAAAGAACTATATAAGGACCAAAACATATGTGAAAAAGAGAGAAAAAAATAGAGCAATTTTTTAATTATACATGTTTTTGTCTGATTTATTTTGATTTTACCATATAAGTCAATGTTAAAAAGTGGTAAAACTATAACACTGGGCTGATTACCTCTGAAATGATGTTGGCTAAAACAATTTGCATACCTCTCTCGGAGTGGTATGGGACCAAAGCATTATAGCACCCCTATAACGTAAAATGGACTAGTCCTGACCTCAGGTCAC